>OY740777.1:37081246-37183002 GCA_963513935.1 Aphrophora alni
ATGCACTACTAAAATAGCACTGGCGGGAGGGGAGGAATACGTGTTAACGTAACAGAATATTAGAGAAAATGTAAAATGTGTAACACGAACGGCAGAGAATCTGTTATTTAGTCATAATTCATAACTTCAGAGCTGTTGTATATAAATATTACAAATTAGCCGAACAATAAAGATAGAACATCAATATATAATACATTTTAATTCGGTTTTTACATAGGAAGTCATATTTCATTACATATCTGCCACGGTACTAATGTATGGGAATCACCTGTTCTACTTCTAATTTGAAAGATTAAAATCTCAATAAACTCAACCTTTCAGTTCATTTCCACTCAACTTTGGTCCCCTTCAAACGATTGCAGCTTTGCCATCCTTATGAGTAATGGTATCCAGATAGCGTGGAACCTTCTAAATTGGATTATATATATTTTACATTTCTCCGGATATTTATATTTTGTTAAATTATTTATATTCGTGATAGTAGAGTCTGCGCCACTTGAGATCCAACATGGCGGCTGCCCCCCCCCTCCCCTTGGCCCCCTCCCCTTGGCCCCTCCCCTTGGCCCCTCCCCTTGCCCCTCCCCCTTGCACCTCCCCCTTTGCCCCCACCCCTCCCCCTCCCCCCTTGGCCCCTCCCCCTTTGCCCCCACCCCTCTCCCTCCCCCCTTGGCCCCTCCCCCATGCCCGCCATTTTGTTGCCCCCTCCCCGACGCCATTGCCCCCTCCCCGTTGCCCCGCCCCTCCCCCGCACGCCATTTTGTTGTTTTACCCAATCCTTGCCCACCATCCTCCTGGAGACGCCATTTTGTTGCCCCCTCCCCATTGCCCCCTCCCCTTGGCCCCTCCCCCTTGCCAGCCATTTTGTTGTTTTACCCAATCCTTGCCCACCACAGACGCCATTTTGTCCCCCATACCCCTTGCCCCCGCCTGTGACGTAATGCATTGCACACGTAATTTGCTGTTTCCCCCTCCCCACCATCCATCAGTGACGTAAATTTTTTCTTCCCTAGTGGGATTCGAACCTGTGAAGTTAAGATTTGAAGGCAGACACGCTACCGACTGAGCTATCATGCACAGTATTACAAATTGTATATTTAATGTATTATATAAGTCACCATGTTGTTGAGTACACCCATACCCCCTCCCCATACCCCGACTGTGACGTAATGCTACCAGTCGTAGGTAAGAAAGTGGGGGATCGCTTTCGGCTGTTTCGGCTACCATTCCAAGGTCACAGGTGTGTTTAGACAGGTTCTGACTGGTCTAGCCGGATTGGTTCGGAAGGCAGACACAGCTATTACAAGGACACAAACACAAATCCGTACCGTAAGGCGTACCGAGTTTTTCGCGCGCGCGCGAAAAACTCGCGTACGCCTTACGGTACGGGTATAGCTCGTACCTCGAGGTTGTAAGGTAAGGGCCGGGGGTTCCGACCCAACGTTTGACCCACTGTCTACCAGGGTGTAGCACATGTGTTTATGTATCGTGTTAAACCTAAAAGAATGTTAACCTAGACTTATTAAAGTTCCTACTTTTGCCTAAACCTATGCTTACCACAGCCCACACGGGTGTTAGTCTTGTCACTATTTAACAACCGAAATATATTTTTACCAACCGATTTACCAACCGAAATATACTTTTACCAACCGAAATATACTTTTAACAACCGATTAACCAACCAAAATATACTTTTACCAACCGATTTACCAACCGAAATATATTTTTACCAACCGAAATATACTTTTACCAACCGATTTTACAACCGAAATATACTTTTAGCAACCGATTTGTCAACCCAAATCCCCCACCACCTCCCAACAGAGCGCGTGTGCGTTGAAGTGACAGCATTGGCCGAGAAGCGAGCATTGAACGGGTCACGTGATGGAATAACCGGGGGTCAATTCCCTTGACTAAACAAAAGTAGTGTCCACAGTCGGGTTACTGGCAGTGTAGCACGACCAGAGTTAAAACAAGGTGACTCACACGACTACTTGAAAAGAGCTATGGAGCCAATTTACATTGTTTCCTCGCAAAGTAGGGAGACGAAAAAATTTCGTACTGTAAGGACTAAAATTCAGTTTAAATTTCATCCACCACCCGAGAATGTGACGGAAATTGATTGGATAAAAAGAGGCTTTGAATGTTTGGTAGACAAAATGAAAAGCGGATCAGCTGATGGTGATTTGTTGGGCTTTACGTTTACTAGTCTCAATTTTAAAACAAAGACACCTGGATACGTTGCTTTTCGTAAAGCTTCCGACATCTCTGCGGATCTTTTATGGACAATATTTGGCGGATTAATCCAAAGCAACGGTGAGGCGGGAACAAGCAGCGATAATTTCGAGGTTACGTGCACAAGAGTATCTCCAGGAAATAAATAGTGCCACGAAACTGTAAACACATTCATTTACATAATGGATGTAAGGCTAGCCATTGCGGCGGAACTGCACAAGCCCGCGCGAAGAAATTTCAAAACCCGAGGTGTGACGCTGAAAGGAGTTAATGACCTTTATCAAGCCGATCTTGTGGAAATGATTCCATATGCTAAGGAAAACCAAGGCTACAAATATATACTGACTATGATAAATTGTCTAACAAAATTTGCGATTGCGTTACCACTAAAGACAAAGTCTGCTCTAGACGTATCTATAGCGCTAGAACCGATACTGAAAAAACATCCTATGAATAACTTTCAGACCGATCAGGGGAAGGAGTTTTTCAATACTCATGTGAAGAGATTAATGAAAAAATACAATATAAATCACTACGCCACTTTTTCAGACAAAAAAGCGTCTATGGTGGAGCGTCTGAATCGTACTTTGAAAAATATAATGTGGCGTGAATTTACGGCACGCGGTAGTTACGAGTGGTTGGAGCTGCTGAAAAACGTAGTAAAGACATACAATAACACTGTGCACAGTACTATCGGCATGAAACCCGCTCAGGTGTTGAAAAAGCATGAGAAAATGTTACTGGACAAAATAGCACGCAAGAGTACAAAAGCACTGGCGCGATTTAAAGTGGACGACAAAGTTAGAATATCGAAATTTAAAAAGACTTTTGCTAAAGGATATCTACCCAACTGGACAAACGAAGTGTTTACCGTGTACGCTGTTGTACCGACCAATCCTGTAACGTACATTCTACAAGACTCGAAAGGTGACATTCTGAAAGGAGGGTTCTATGCCGAAGAATTAAGCGAGTCAAAGATCGGCAACGTATATCTTGTTGAAAAAGTATTACGCAAAAAGGGTAACAAAGTACTGGTGCGGTGGTTAGGGTTTGACAAGGAACACGATAGTTGGATTGATAAAACCAAGCTTGTTGTTTAGGTATTTAATAGGATAACACTGTTAGTTTTCCACAGTATTTAGACAAACGTTGCGTAATGCGTTTAAAAAACACAGTGGATAAACTACGTGTAAGAAACTTTGACGTTGTTGCAGGAGGCGGGTCAACAATGCACCGTCACAGTTCTTTATTACCAAACACAGTTCGATCTATAGTGTGCGGTCCATCAAACAGTGGCAAGACTAATGTGCTATTTAATCTGCTCTTCAATCCAAATGGCCTGAAATTTGCCAACGTCTATGTATTTTCTAAATCACTCCAGCAGCCAAAGTACAAGTTTTTGGAAACTATACTGGGAAATACCAAAGAAATTGGTTATTACACATTCACGGACAACGAAAATGTCATCCATCCTAGTGAAGCGGAGCCAAATTCGATAATAATTTTTGACGACATAGCTTGCGAGAAACACGACAATATACGTAACTATTTCACCATGGGACGTCACAATAATATAGATTCCTTCTACTTAGGACAGACGTACAGCAGGATCCCCAAACAATTGATTCGAGACAATGCCAATCTCTTGGTCCTTTTCAAGCAGGACGATCTCAATTTACGACACATTTACAATGATCACGTAAACACTGACATGGTGTTTAGTGCATTTAAAAACATTTGTGCATCCGCGTGGAAAGATAAACATGGATTCATTGTAATAGATAAGGACAGTGAACCGGAGAATGGAAGATTTAGAATTGGTTTTGATCGAATTGTAACAGATTTTTAAGGTACAAAAGGCTTGATACTTGCAACAAACGTCATTCTACAAGATGTCCGGGAAGAGAGAGCATCTAACGCTGGAGATAGCCAGATTGCGCAAGGCTATAAAGAAAAAGTACAGACAGTTGAGGTACGGAGAGGTCGAAGAGGAACGAATGTATACTAGGAAATACACACCGATAATTAAAGAGTTGCAGAAGAGTGGAGTGTTTTTGCCGAAACAAGAAATTAAACCCGAAGAAGAAGAAGAGTTGGATGAAAAGACGGAAATAGCGAATGAGTGGAGCAGCGAGAGTGAGGAAGATAAAAATGAAGAGTGGGGGGAAGTACCGGCTACTCCCAGTGTTGATTTTGTGGATACCGAAATAATTGCAGAGACTCCGGATCGACCGCAGCCCAGTGTAAGGGAGCTATTGTCCACACCTGTAGGGCAAAGTGAATCTGAAAAATGGGTAAACAGTACTTTCGCACATCCGCTGGCACGAAAATATATGCTCAAAATGATTAAAGATACCGCCGGTAGTCAGAATATAGATCACAGTTACGGGCCGAAAATCGGAGCCGACTCTATGATGATCGGTAACAAGACTCTTCAGTTGTCGGACGATGGTGAGATTATAATTGACGGAGTTCACTATAAAGGGACGCCCGGATTGTACGAGTTGGTGTTTAAGCGTATACCCGATGATGACATATATACCGAGGCCGATTTACGAGCGTATAGGGATATCTGTGTGAGATCCAGTGCACACAAAAGATTATACGATCCGAACGGACAAGTTAATCGTAACAAATCTATGAAATATAGAAACATTATAGAGCAGTTATTCCCTCCTAAAAAAGTTAGCGGTAGAGGATATTCATACTGGGACGATCCGAATGAGTTGTGTGACAGACTGAGACATTTGTTGGCATCTCACGATGCAGGACACACGGGACATGCAAATGAGATAGCTTCTATTATAGAAGAACTAAAAGAAGCTGGAATTATAAAAGGCGCGGGAATTGCAAAAATTAGAACATTAATACGATGAGTGTCGACAAGTTTGGACGTTATAAGAGTGGCGGCTCCAACGGAAAAATAGGTCCTAAAGGTGTAGGGTTTAACCTTACACCAGAGGGAGACTATGATATAGGAGGTAAATTGTTACATAATGTAGCTACAGCACGCTCTGAAACCGATGCGGTCACCCTTAACCAATTAGAAACAAAGTGTTTAATGTTTGATGACAAGAGGAAACGATATGGCGCAAGCTGGAGACCTATAGGCGGTTTAGCTAAACCGAAAGACAATGATGATGCCGTGACAAAAGGATATCTCGAATCGTTGATACCAGTTAAACTAAATAGTGGCTATGACTTTAAAAGTTATCGTCTACAGGATATTGGTACTCCTCTAGAGGAAGGCGATGGCTTAAACGTGAAATATGCTAGAATGTACTTTATTGGGAAAAATTCGCACAATAAATTTGACGCTCAAAATAGCTATATATGCAATGTAAAAACCCCAATACACGCGGAAGACGCAGCCAACAAATACTATGTGGACAGCAAAGTAATACCGTTGAACAGTAACGGTTGGAACTGTGGCGGTAAAAAACTGTCCAACGTGAAGGATGGTACTAGCAGCTTGGATGCAATCAACTTTCAACAGCTTGAAGAATTGATGACGTTGATTATAGATCGTGCTCTACTCAGAGATAAAACAAAAGACTGCTTTGATGCCTCTTCAAAACGTATTTGTAATATTGCCGACGGTGTTACGGATAGTGATGCCATCACACGAGCCCAATTAGTACAGGCTATTAAAACAACTGTAACTGAATCATTAAAAGCATGCAGTAAGAGAGTGAACACATTAGACAACAAATGGCGAAAGGAATTGATTGATCTCGCACATATGATTAAAAAGCAATATAGTAAAGTCGATACTCCTAAAGATACATTTAGTCATTGGCGTATGGTGTGGAGCGACGACACCATAAATACGTTGCAACCTTGAGTATTGATTCAGTATAGAAATGGCAAAGGGACGAACAACATCAAAAAGAGTCAAAAAGGGGCGTGGTCTCGTTTCTGGAATTTTAAGCGTTGGTGATAAAGTTTTAAACAAGGCTATAGATCTATTGCCTGTAGAACTCCATTTACCCTCTTACAACTATTGCGGTCCGGGTACAAAACTAGCCGAGAGGTTAGCCCGAGGTGATAAAGGAGTAAATCCGCTGGACGAAGCGTGTAAAGAGCACGATATAGCGTACAGCAAATACAGTGATTCGGAGCATCGTAGAGAAGCGGACAAAATTTTAGCAGAACGGGCTTGGAGTCGAGTCAAATCGGGTAACGCGTCTATGGGTGAACGGGCAGCAGCGTGGGCTGTAACAACAGCCATGAAAGCGAAATCCAAATTGGGAGGTGGGAAAAAGTCGAAACGTCTCTTGTTGGGTGGGGCATTGTATCTCAATCCGTATCAAAAAGGCAGCGGTCTGTATCTCAAACCATATGCAAAAGGCACTGGCTTGTATCTCAAACCGTATCCAAAAGGCAGGGGACTAAAAGGCAGTAACAAAACCAAGAAGAAGAAGATCAATAAAAAAAAAGTTTGATTGATTCATTACCAAACAGACCGTTAACAAATATAGATTTAGAAAAATATGCCGTGAGGATACCGTATTTCAGAGGTGTTTTTATGAGGGACAATCTTCCCCCGATGGGACCGTTGAAAAACGAATCCGCCATTGTCAACCTCGATAGTAGCACGGGTGAAGGTACACATTGGGTGTGTTATAAAAAGCGCGGTGAAAATGTAGAGTATTATGACAGTTTTGGAAATCTTAGACCTCCACTCGAACTGACTAGATATTTTGGTTCCAACGCTAATATTCACTATAATTACAAGCGACATCAAAGTTACACTTCAGTCGTATGTGGACATTTGTGCTTAAAGTTTCTATTATCATGAGTATTGTTTTAAACGGAAATAGTTCTACACTTTGGTGTGATTTCTTTCCACCGATTGATCTATCCTATGGAGAGTGGGAAATCGGTCTCATTGATCTTGCTGTGTACAATTCCATTCCCAATATCGAAGAAGGAATTAACAATAAATTGTATCTCGGTGAAGATCAAAACGATAATTATGAAGTGACCGTTAATATACCGACAGGTTCGTACGAAATTGAGGATATTGAAAAATATATCAAATCACATCTATCGCCGGAGATTGCATTTTCACTCAAGCCGAACAATAACACACTTAAAGCGGAACTTAAGTGTTCAAAGACTATACATTTTAAAGACGGATCTATCGGAAAATTACTCGGATTCAATAATGGGGATTTATCAGCCAACCAAAGACACGAATCTGAGCTCCCCGTCGATATTATAAGAGTGAATGTTATTAGAGTTGAGTGTAATATTGTAACTGGGTCATTTCAAAATGGAAAAGAGTCACACAATATACACGAGTTTTACCCACAAGTGGCTCCGGGGTACAAGATTGTCGAAATACCGACGACTGTAATATATTTACCCGTCAACGTGAAAACCATTCATAACATCACCGTAAGCCTTAGAGATCAGAACGGAGTACCTATAAATTTCAGAGAAGAATCGGTTTCTGTCCGATTGCATTTACGTAGAAATGGGTCTCGTATTTAATGGACAACGTTATAAGAACAGTATCAGTGTACGTTCAAACTCGACAGAGTTAACAGCTAGAAATATTCGTTTTCTCTCAGCTTTGGGATTTAAAGTGAAAAATGGATCTACTGGCAATAGATAGTGCAGCAGAATACAATGACGTCATCAGTGGTCTTGAATATCATTCGCACAGACCTTATGCGTCGTCAACGTACGGTAATAACGATGAAATTCGTATTCCCATAAATCAACAGGACGTGATCACAGCACCGTTTGGTAGTATATTGCATATAAAAGGAACAGTGAGCGGTACAAAAGCGGACGGCACTGCTGCAACGGTGAAATTGGTCAACAATGCCGTAGCCTTTCTATTTGACGATATTAGATACGAATTTGCCGGTAGCGAAGTGGACCGTACGAGAAATGTCGGAATTTCCAGTACACTGAAAAATCTGTTGTCGTTGCAAGAGAGTGAGAAGAATAAATTCAGCAACGCAGGATGGTTGGGAGCCGGTGGGATGGCTACCGTTTCAAACTTTTCCCTCTCTGTGCCATTGAAGCTGTTGATGGGCTTTTTCGAAGACTACCAACGGATTGTAATGAACGTAAAACAGGAACTAGTGCTCTTACGTTCGGCCTCCGATTTGAACGCTGTATACAGTGATGATGCTGCATCCGTTAATCTAAAGATAACTAGTATACACTGGAGAGTGCCTTATGTGACGGTTTCAGATTCACTCCGATTGAATCTTTTGAAAATGATCGAAAGAGACGAACCTGTCCATGTTCCGTTTCGTAGTTGGGAGTTACACGAGTATCCATTAGTGCCGCAAACCAATCAGATTTCGTGGACAATTAAAACCGCTAATCAGCTGGAAAAACCACGCTATGTTATTCTAGCCTTTCAAACAGATAGAAAAAATAAGATCAAAAAGGATGCCTCCGTGTTTGACATGTGCGGCCTTTCAAATTTAAAACTCTATCTAAATTCACAGTATTTTCCTTACGATAATATTAACGGCGATATTTCCACAATGTACGAAATGTACCATAGATTCCAAGAATCGTACTATACGCACGAGTCCTTGCCCAGTCTAGATTTACAATCTTTTACAAATTGTCCTCTCTTTGTAATCGATTGTTCCAAACAGAACGATTCTATTAAATCAGGTCCCGTGGATGTCAGACTAGAAATAGAAACTTCTGCTAATATACCAGCCAATACAACAGCCTATTGTCTCATTTTACACGACTCGCATATCGTGTACAATCTCCTTACAAGCACAGTGAAAAAGGTTATGGAATAGATGCGCATGCGCACAGTCTCTCTCTCTTATAACACGATACCACTCGACGGTCCAATCATTCGCTGACGGGACATCATGTGCACCACATACCCAGGAGTCATTCACGCCTTCCTCAGGATAGTGCCTAAGGATAGGTTATCCGATTTAGAGGACTTGATTGACACGCTATATTCATTCGAACCTAATGAAATAGAAGATGAGTTGACCTTGGCATTCACAGACTACCTCTACGAAAACGATAAATTTCATGTCGAATGGTCACAAGTATCGGAACACGTCTATGCAGCTTTAAAGAGTCGGCTATCTTCGGGTAACATCGGCTGTTCTACAGATTCGGTTTACGTTTTAGTGGGTGGGGTGGGGGTGGTTTATCGTAGCCATTACTGTGTCACTTGTAGAGAGGAGGATATAAGCGATGAAAAATACTATCAATTCGATTTCGATGATCCTCGTCTACACGAGTTCCCATTGGTTCAAATCGAACCGGAACTTGAAGAAGGTTGTTTCTACTATGAAAGTAGTCAGTTGTAACTTCATCCGTCAGTCGAGACCATGGATCCGAGCAGGATGGACGTGGAGAGAGCTCCTACCAAGCGTCAGGTACCACCTAACCTCCCTTTGGGAATTTTTCTTAAATCTGTTCATTTCTTAAACAGCGAGTGCACTAAATTCATAGCAACCGGTATATTCCAACATACAGGTTTCGGTCTTGGACTTTTAGTGCAAGCTGGTAGAAAATTTGTTTTCTTCGACCACCTAATACTCGACGAATTATCACTTCATTTAAAATCTATAACGGCTGCTATCAGCGATAAGAGAACGTGTAAATTCAATCTGACTATCGGTGATATAATATTGCGCAATATTTTCGGCAAACGTTACGTTCAATTGTACGACGGGCAACATTGTATGACCTTGAACGCTGACGAATGGAAGCTACTGGAGGAGAGTATGCCGCTCGTGTCCAGACGTGTCGCCGAATTGTTTTATATCGAGAAAGATTTACGCTCGTACATCATTGAGGTCTTGGCCAGCGACGAGCTCGTATCTAGCACTCTCCCCGAAGCGGACAGACTGTACGACGAAGTGAGCTTGTTTAAAAAACATGCAAGTGGCGGTAGTTGAATTTCACGCGTTTCACGATAACGATAACAAGTATATCGTCAAAGAATTGGCAATCGTCGGTGATCATTTTCACAGTATCACGGTGTTCAAACCGCCGTACAATTTTTCCCTACTTAACGATAAATCGCAAAGATCGGCTCGTTGGTTACAATCTCGTTTCCACTATATCAGATGGGATGAAGGAGGTGTACCTTACAACGAGGACACGATACGCACTTTGTGCAAACCTTTTGCAATAATTTTCACCAAAGGATTGGAAAAAGCTCAATTTCTGAGACAATTTCATCCTCGTGTGATGGAATTACCTCAGGAGGAGAAATTCTCCCATAGTGGAGACATTAAATGTTTATTACCACAACATAATAGTAACTTAGATAGTAAATGTGCACTAAAAAGTGCTAAAAGTTATTACGATCTACTACTTGCCTAAAAGACGCGGGGACGGTATGAAGATACCCGACCGGCATCTGTGTGTGTGTGTGTGTGTGTGTGTGCCCTCTGGCGTGGACCTAAAAATCCCGCAAGGCCGTATGGAGGTCCCTGGAGCGGAGTTGATTCTCCCGTAAACCTGTTTGAAGGTCACTGGCGCAGTCGAAAGACTTGATAAACCTTGAATGAGACACACAATATTGGGCAAGAGGTACAAGTAACAACTTTTTAAAAAACAAATAAAAATAATAAAAAATAATAAAAATATTAAAAAAAAATAAAAAATAAAAAATTTTTTTAAAAAAATAAAAAAAAAATGGGGACCACTGTTTTGTAATGGAGTGGTGGTCACAGGGAATAGCGATGGATTGGAGCTATTCCCACAAGGGGGTAAGCCTTCTGCTTACCCCCGGCTTGTAATGTGGGCTCTGTTATGGCTTCACTGTACCGGATGACGGTTCCAACCCCGTGAAAACACAGAGGACAAGCTTATTTTAACGAATTATTTTCTGCTTTTTCAGATAATGGAATTGTGTAAGACGGTGGAATCCTACGTGTGCTGTGGTAACGCATGTAAGAAAATCAAAATAAAAGATCTGGTGTTTTGTACAAAACCAGATTGTTACGGAAACCTGTGCACTTGTTTGCTTGCCGACTGCCGCTCAAGGAAGTCGTACAGTGTTCCAGTAATAGTACCTGAACGGCCTCAACATTTGACCGGGTACTGTTGTGCTAACAAATGTTTTAAAGCACCCGAATGTCAAGTTGACGGCCTGGCATGTACAAAGTGTCAGGCATTCAGCTTTTGCCATTGTAGGTGCAGGTATTGGAACGTGCCGGTAATGGATCTGTACAGCTTATCTATGAGAACCACTGTTGACACGGGAACTGTATCGACATCGGACCAGTGTTATAGTTGTTGTGTACTGAACTGTCAAAAGTTTTATATTAAAGACTTATTTATTTTGTAAACAGTCAGACTGTCATGGTGACTTGTGCAGGTGTATGTTTCGGAGATGTAAATATAGGAATGTAATGTTGTAAGTTTGTGTGTGTGACTCTCTATGTAAAAACCCATAAGATTAAAAAAAAATCTGAGGGCAATGGATTGGTTGGGTAGTTGACTCAACTCTGTGTTTATTCTCGTTATTATTATAGTACTCTTTAATGTAACTTTTTTAAACTTATTGAGAGAGAATACATTATTAAAACATCTACACGTTTTCATATTATTGTGTGAGTCACCTTGTTTTAACTCTGGTCGTGCTACACTGCCAGTAACCCGACTGTGGACACTACTTTTGTTTAGTCAAGGGAATTGGCCCCGGTTATTCCATCACGTGACCAATGCTGTCACTTCAACGCACACGCGCTCTGGTGGGAGGTGGGGGGGGGGTTTGGGTTGACAAATCGGTTGCTAAAAGTATATTTCGGTTGGAAAATCGGTTGGTAAAAGTATATTTCGGTTGGAAAGTCGGTTGGTAAAAATATATTTCGGTTGGTAAATCGGTTGGTAAAAGTATATTTTGGTTGGTTAATCGGTTGTTAAAAGTATATTTCGGTTGGTAAAAGTATATTTCGGTTGGTAAATCGGTTGGTAAAAATATATTTCGGTTGTTAAATAGTGACAAGACTAACACCCGTGTGGGCTGTGGTAAGCATAGGTTTAGGCAAAAGTAGGAACTTTAATAAGTCTAGGTTAACATTCTTTTAGGTTTAACACGATACATAAACACATGTGCCACACCCTGGTAGACAGTGAGTCAAACGTTGGGTCGGAACCCCCGGCCCTTACCTTACACACACAACCTCGAGGTACGAGCTATACCCGTACCGCAAGGCGTACGCGAGTTTTTCGCGCGCGCGCGAAAAACTCGGCACGCCTTACGGTACAGATTTGTGTTTGTGTCCTTGTAATAGCTGTGTCTGCCTTCCGAACCAATCCGGCTAGACCAGTCAGAACCTGTCTAAACACACCTGTGACCTTGGAATGGTAGCCGAAACAGCCGAAAGCGACCCCCCTTTCTTACCTACGACTGGTAGCATTACGTCACAGACGAGGGCGGGGGGTATGGGGGTATGGGTGTACTCAACAACATGGTGACTTATATAATACATTAAATATACAATTTGTAATACTGTGCATGATAGCTCAGTCGGTAGCGTGTCTGCCTTCAAATCTTAACTTCACAGGTTCGAATCCCACTAGGGAAGAAAAAAATTACGTCACTGATGGATGGTGGGGAGGGGGAAACAGCAAATTACGTGTGCAATGCATTACGTCACAGGCGGGGGCAAGGGGTATGGGGGACAAAATGGCGTCTGTGGTGGGCAAGGATTGGGTAAAACAACAAAATGGCGTGCGGGGGAGGGGCAACGGGGAGGGGGCAATGGGGAGGGGGCAACAAAATGGCGTCTCCAGGAGGATGGTGGGCAAGGATTGGGTAAAACAACAAAATGGCGTGCGGGGGAGGGGCGGGGCAACGGGGAGGGGGCAATGGCGTCGGGGAGGGGGCAACAAAATGGCGGGCAAGGGGAGGGGCCAAGGGGGAGGGGCAAAGGGGGAGGGGAAAGGGGGAGGGGCAAAGGGGGAGGGGCAAAGGGGAGGGGCAAGGGGAAGGGGCCAAGGGGAGAGGGAGAGGGTGGGGGCCAAGGGGGAGGGGCCAGGTGGGGGTCAAGAGGTCAGGTCAAGGTCAAGAGGTCAGGTCAAGGGGTCAGGTCAAGGTCAAGAGGTCAGGTCAAGGTCAAGAGGTCAGGTCAAGGTCAAGAGGTCAGGTCAAGGTCAAGAGGTCAAGGGCAGCCGCCATGTTGTCCTATACCGCCCCACACTCTACTGACCGTGTTATTTCCAAGAATTTAATGGAATCAGTGCTAATGACCGGTGGCATCCGGGTGATTAGGCGCTTGGGTTCACAACAATACGAATGTTTTGACAACACAGGATTCTGTCCCGGTCTACCTGGACCCTTTACCTTTAACTTTGGCCTCTACTATATGCGTAGAGACGTCCCCAAAAAGACCCATAAGCCGCAGGTAATCTTACAGTCTACCTGATACAGTTGTCGTGAGTAATTTTCTGTCCTTTAGTCACCGACTCAAAGGTTTCAGCCCTTTCCCTACAAAACATATACATCTGAAGAACAGATTCTCTGCTATTTCTTCATTCAGGCCAGATTTCCTGCTCCCCAGTGAATTTGGCTATCCTGTGCATTTGTTTTCTTACATGGCGGTGTTTTGCTACTTCGAGGGAACAAGAAGTGGAAATATACTCATCCTTAATCCTAAAATATTCCTCGACCTCCTCTCCACATCTTTCTATTAAATTTGTCAATACCCTGCCTAGCCATCCTCATTGATATACCACACTAAAGCGCGAATCCTTTGGATGTTGCGGCTAACGCTTTGTTTAAATCACAGACTTTTCAAGCTGCCTGACTGTCTGTATAAATGTATTTATCCTTATGCTTATATCCAAGGCTCACTTTTATACCGAGCTGTAATTTATGATTGAAACACCGTTGGTACATTCACATTAGTAAGACAAAGTTCTACCAAAGTCTGCTTCCCCGGATACCAGCTTTTGTTTTACCCTTCGTCTGTAGACCATCCCAGCTAAAACAAGTGTTGAATTATTCTTTTACCTTTCAACTTTTACACGGTTTAATGGAATATTAATCATTCAGTTTGTAACTCAACCCTCATTCAAATGTCGTATGATTAGTGAATTACAATCCTGTTCTCTGGATAATAATTCGTTATAAAACTCATTCAGATTGACGGAAAATGTCACTCGGAAAACTGTAAGTGTAAAAACTAAAAACGTCAAAATCTAGAACTCTAAATGTTTAAGGAACTACAATTCGTATCTAAGAAAAACGTAAACTTTTTTAAATCTTTTCCCATATTAGATTAATTTCAATATTAAAAAAAAGTGTAGATTTTAAAATAAGCAGTTTTATGCAAATATAAGCAAATTATTTTGTTTATAGAAATTAATTCTTTTGACGACTTAATGTAGTTTGTACTTCAAAGAGTATTTTAAATAAAAAGTTGTGCAAACTTCTGATTAACTCAAAACGTTACGCATAATCCTGGAAATGGGTTTAGGCATAAAGTTTTTATATCTCTTATAAAACGAATTAAAAAAATTGTCCTTTTTACAAAATTCTTCTAACGGAAAATTTAATTAACTCCCTAGTATTGCCTTTCTCGTCTTATAAAAATAATGAATTTAAATTAAAATATACAAGTTGTAAGCGCAAATTCGTTTTAAACAAATAATAATTTAACATACAATTTGTTATAAGGGATTTAATGAACCTTATTTTTTTTAACAGAAAATGTTAATTTTAAAATTTAAAATGGCGGCTATTTTCAGCAGTTTTTATTAACAACTTGTATATTATTGAGCTTATACTACATTAAATTATATAAAAATTCGCAGATAATAATTATACAAACCACACCACTCAAAAATGACAAATAGCTAAGTTATTATCAAAAATTCGATTTCGAACTCTGACTTTCCAAGAAAATGTGTATAACATCGAAAAATGTCTACTCAAGTAATAACTCTTATTAGAGTGGTTTACCCCCCTAGACACCTCAGCCTATAAGACATTGTGTGTAATTCTTAAATTCCTAGCCTATGTCTATTCCCTTGGTTAGGGTCAGGATTTTCCTAGCCAGGTTGCTTGTTGTTTTAAAGGTCACATCTGGGTTATTCTTTTATATTCTTTTTTGCTACAGCTTTAGTTACCCTCATAAGGGTTTTGGACCAATGACTATGGTCCATTATTTTTGCCAGTTTGTCCCCTTACTCGTTGCTTTTTTAACCTCTTTACTTAAGTAAAGTATTGACGAAAGTAAATAAAATCAATTTTTATCTCTATCCTACAAAACCCTGTTTTTATCTTTAAAAGAATCAAAAATATACAAAATTTGTTGACCAAATTTTTATCAAATATTGGTACAAAGTGGAGATTAAAAACACAAATAAATCCGTTTGAAACAAATTTAAAAAATTTAATTAATTCAAAAAGTTAAATGAACTTTCAACCTCTTCCATATAAATTGTGTTTCCAATAATTATAATGTACGCCTGGCACGAAACGTTATACCTTAGTCTAAATGTGAAAATATAATGTACAATTTTTCAAAACTTTGTTACGACAGCATCGAACACGCACCTATAAATTTTGTTGATGACGTCATATCTCTCTAGTATGACTTTTCCAATAAAAAAAAAATGTCGTTTTCAGCTGTAAAAATGATCCCCTGATGTTTGTTTCTTGCACATAAAATTGCGAATCGTTAAAATCATTAAAGTCAACACTAAATTAGTAACAGCGGGTGTGATAACAAGTCCATAAGGTTCCTTTTTGTATCGATTAAATTTTGATTTACAGAAAAAAAATAAGCGTTAATTTAAACACATCAACTTGAAATTATTGTTAATCAGATACACTAGTTACAATATTTCTTTTCATTGTCATACGTAATAACAGGTTATAATAGTTATTATTTAAGACAATAAAAAGAAATATTTTTTTAAAATTACAATGCGTCTTTATTATCTGAAAAATCTTCGTTTATGTTTCATTGGTCAAATTGTTAAAATACACCACAAAATACGAATCATCCATCTACTAAATATAACACAAAACAAAAGTTATTTGTAACAACCGTTTTACTCTTGCTGTTTCAAGATGCCAAACGTCAAATCAACTGTTACAAAGGTTTGTTTTATACCAAATTTGGATTAAGGTATTTTTGCCCTAAAATGGAATTTCACTAAGTGCCGACTGTGTTTACACATAATAGTATTACAAAAAAATTACTAAACCTTGTCAATCAATCATTTGAACAAAATCGCTAGTAACGATTGTGAGAAAACGTGATTTTTTAAATAATAATATTATAATTTTACACATTACGATCAACATAATAGAACTTTATCTATATTAAGGACTTTTATCACTATCATTAGTTAAAACACGTTAACAACTGGATAATGAAAACCAACAATTTTATTTGCAAAAGTTAAAACTCTATAAGTGTGTTGTTTACATCGTAGAAAATTTGTCTAAATGAAATATTTGTGTTAATTTACTCAATTTTTCCTTTGCTAATGATTACTTTGTTTCATTATAATTATTATCCCTAAATAACACCAAATATCTATAAACTATGATACATTGAAACAACGATATCCGTTATCACGGAATGTCTACAGATTCTAACTAATGAAAAAAGATATCACATATTTTTTTAACTATGTGAGTCATTATACAAGTTATGAATTATTAATATTCTTTAAACAACTAGTATTTTCAAGTATTACACATATATAAACAAAATCTTTTGAAACAATTGCTGCATTTGCTACCTTGTTGTTTAAAAGAAAAACCTCTCTGTCTATATAAAAAGAAGGAAGAAGAGAACATAAATTAACAACTCTTAGTTCTTGAATATTCTAATAGCGTCAGGGTCAGAAGAGAACAAGAGTTTGTCAAGAGAGCTCTGATGGGAAAGATACATGAGTGTAATATAAACGATGTATATCCAGCTAAGAGCAAGCAGGATTGCTACACCTGGACAGACCATAATAAGCCCCTCATGGTTAGAGCTCTTAGAAATCGTTATTGCGAGACAAGTACAAGATCATGTATAAATACTATGAGCCCAAAAAGAATTAATACGAATATTATATTATTCTCAATCAAACTTTGTTTAAACGAAGCAATAAAGAATAAACAAAACGAATCGAAAATACACCCTAAATAGAAGTAAAGCCTATTACAGAACAAGACTTAAATACAATATTTGAACTTTGGCTATGTATTATAAGTAAAACTTTTACATGTTTAAAACTGTCTTCACGACATATCTTCCAATTTCAAATCTTTACCAAGGAACAACACACAAGTCAAACACATTATTACACAACAATATTCAACACGAGCGTAGCGAACGAGGTTTTAATTTACCTAAGTGTAGTACTTCAGTTAACAAGTTGTACAGTTCTTAAGCGCTCTCAGTTTCTCTCTTTTCAAAGTGTATTTTTACATGACACTATCAGTTTACGTACTTTAATCAGTGGTAGAATGTATTCTGAAAAATAATGGTTTATTACTCCGAGTTTAGGAGTCATTTCTTTCCTCATTCAGAGAAGATAGAGAAAAGAGGGAAAATAGGTTATAGTGACGATAGAAACCAAATTTAAAGAATAAAACCGATAACAGGTTTCAATATACTCTAATGCTATACACAAGAGGTGGGAGTAAAATTATTCTTAAAACATTGGGCGACACATCTTTTAACGGCAAAATATAGAAGGATACACCTAGGTCTAGGCGTATAGAGGGTATTGTGATATACCAAAATATCATGAATTTAGAGTTGAACCTTTTTTTGAAATACTATGAATTTAGAGTTTGTGTTCTTTTTTGCGATTATTTTTTAAAACCTATAAGTTATAACTGTCATGAAAGAAGAAATCGACAATAGGTTTCAAGAAACTGTAACAAAAAGGCGGTAGCAAAATTATCCCCTTCTTAAATATTTGGCAACTTTTATTTTTGCTGGACAAATCGTTGCCTTATAGATGGACATATACAAAAGATCTTGGCGTATAGAGGGTCTTCTAATAAACACAAACTTCATGAATTTAGAGCTGTGTATCTTTCTTCTTTTTTGAAAACACCTTGAGGTTTTATTTGTCTAAAAGCAAATAGAAGATAACAAATTAAAATAGAGAGTCTTGGCTATTTAATACTCTAGTAGTAGACCTTTTAAGAATAATATAAAAGAGAAATATATTTCTGAAGACCATTTGAATTGAGGTGTGAATACAGGTAGGATGCCTGAGGATTACAGACTGTTTATATAAGAAAATCTCCAATGAGATTTCTGTATCCTTAACTTTGGTAATCAGTTGACTACTGAATTGAATTTCACTTTGGGTGATACGTTTGTAACCCTAAAAGGTAATGAAACTGATAATTGTTATTGGTAAAAAACATTGCTTGTATAGAAATTTTAATTATCTAGTTATATAAGTTATGGTTACTCCATTATAAGAATGGATCCTTGTAATGGTCAATATACAACGTGAGGACTCAACAAAATAAGTGAACAGTCATGAATCAATAACATAGTTGATACTCTCTGTTGCATACAATTATAAGCAGAGTAAGTTATAATGATGGAATCCTTTTCAGATGTAAGTTTGGAAGTATATTTATTAATAACAGTAAAAGTACTCATAAACAGGAAGGATTTGTAATGGGCAATAGGTCTCTTACCAAAACACTACCCAATGAGATACCACTTTAAGTGATCGCTAACTTCTAGGAGGCTCACTTATAGTTAGTAAAAGTGGGACAATCCCGAGGTACAGTAGCTGGATTTAAACTATAACTAAATTACATAGGTGCCGATATAATTGTAACATTTCATTTAGGTTGACATTTTCATGCGTTCTTGTTTTATTAATTTATGAATTGTATTTATCTTTTGCATAAAGAAATGCCATTATTCACACACAACCTATATAATTGGGTCATAGACATTTTTCTTGCAACAAGTTAATTGAACTTTATTATGCAGTTATATATAGTGCTGCAATAAATTTCAATCTTATTCTATATAGTTGAGAAAGTGCAATATATTACATACAGATGTTTGAAATTTGGAAACAGCTGTGTTAAGAGGAATGGTTTTCATATATTCATAACATGTTTAATGTGGTAATTGTAGAAATAGAGAATTTGCCTGTATTAATAAATTTTCGAGGGCTACTAGATGGATCTACTCATTTTTCATGTCATAATTATAGACATTACCTATGTTAATAAATTCACTAGTTTCCTTAGCTGGAGCTAAACTATTATAATGTAGTAAGTATTCTGTAATAATTAAAAATATTGTCTGTGTTGAAAGTCGTAAAGTTTTCTAGCTAGATCTAAACAGTTTTCATTAGTAAGGTTTACTTAATAATGTTAGAGATTGATTGAATTACTAAATTTCTGAGGGCCCTTAGCTGTATTTAGTTTTGGGTAGCTACATTTTTCCTATCAAGTCAATTGATAACAACTTCTATTTCTTTTCAATACCTGAAGCTATTGGAGTACTCGATGGTTATATGTCCTTATTATCTTTTTGTTTGTATAAGTTGATGACTGCAAAAAGATATTTCGTCATTAAATAACAAAGGAAAGAGTAAACTAATATTTCTTAGTTAATATAATATTTCAAGGTAGCATGAAACCAATATTTTTTCTTTTCATATTAAATTTCTGAGAAAATATTTGAATAAAGTGTACGGGATTAAATATAGCTTTATCAATAGAAAGAGACATGTTACAATAAATTACACGAAAACCAAATCTTTCATACCACCACTGTTATACACTTTAAACTAGAATATCTTTTATTTAAATGGAAAAGTACAAGTAAAAATTTTAGTTTCGATTGAAGTAATAATCTACTACATTTTATTAGTATATGCCTATACAATGGAGGGGATAATTTAGTAATTGTATTAATTCAACTAAAGAGATGATATTAATAAAACTAAATCTTTAATGCTATTACAATATATTAAGGAGAAGGTAAAATTAGTAAAAAATAGGGGGTGTTTCCTAAAATCAAGAACTAATGTATCAGTATTTCTAGGAAGTAGTGAACAATTTAAATTTTGAATAAAAATATATATTTTTCATTTCCAACCAATTTAAAACTGTATCTGTAAAATATACGGCGTTATTTCCTATTGTAATTTATGTTACAAATCTGAAACAATTTCTAAGCTGTACTGTTAAATTATTTAATACTAAATAGATTCTCCATGCGGATGGTGAGGCAGTTCATGTAATAAAAAAAGTAGGTGTCTTCTGCCGAGTGACCAGGGGTTAAACCTCGCATCTCCAGTTAACAAAGGTCTTCTGAAGATGAAGGTTACAAGGGTTTGGTAGGTCTAGCAAGAAGCAGATTTATAAGCACATTGCTGAAAGAAATTTATAAAATAGGTTAGGTTTGAAATTGAGTTATTTTAGTCACCATAATTTAGTTTCTATAATTCTTTGAAGAGTTAAAAAAATCAATTCAAAATTGAAAACAGATATTGTGCCTATGATTTTTTGAAAAGATTTAATGGCACACAATTTATTAAATGTGTGAATTTATTAAACGTAATTCTAAGAATCTTGGCCTATATACCATTGACAAACGTAATAAACCCTTAAACAAACTATAAATTTAAATATGGATTAGAGTGTATAGAGCGAAAAAAATGTAGCAGAAAAATGTGCTGCTCAGCGGATACCACTGCCTACCTTTCTAATCCTTATGAACTGGAGATGCGGCGGTCAGAATACTGGCAGCCGATTATCCAACACAACCAAAAAAGACGAATGAAATGAAGGGCACGTGACTACGACACTAGCGTGCAGGAAGATGTGTGAAAACGTAATGTGTGTTTTTCGTGACTAAACATAGACCTTAATTTGTGAAGGGCGGATTTTATACAAAGTGTTACACCCTCTTCTCTTTACGAATTATTTTATAGGACGTACGGGTAATAATGTTTATTGTTTTTACTCTTTAACTCAATTTTATTTGTAGATATCACTCTCGTACAGTAATCGTATTAAAATAGACCTTATAGTTCGAATTTTGAGAGTAAAAAACGTTTATAATAAAATTACCATTGAATGGAGTGTTTCTAGTTTTTATTGTTGGAAAGCAAATCTATAAACGCTAATGTTTCCATACATTAAATAATAATTTCCATATTGCCTAAAGATCTGCTCTTATTCGATAGTAATTACCTTTTGTTATATTTAGTCTATAGCAGGCTTTTGTTCTCTTGTGACAAATGTATCCTGTGATAATTTGTATTTTTGTTTTATTTTATCTCTTAACGTGACTATCGTTTTACAAAAATTGTTTTATAGAATGTGTACGTGTATACAAATGGGATACGAGTGTATAGATTAATGGGATTCAAGCTTAAAAATGTCACCGATGAGTGGCAAAACAGGTGTCGCAAGAACAAACGGCAATAAAGTAATGCTATAGACTGAATGTGACAAAAGTTAAGTAAAATTAAGTAATAGAAATCTAATTTAAATTTTTTTTATTAATTGATATTAGTTTAAGAAGAAAACAAATAAACAACTCCGATATTCGTTATTAATACTAGAACAATATTTGTTGACAATCAGGCAAAACTACGAAAAGATAACAATTCTTATTTTACATTATACACAAAGTTTCTAGAGAAGGTGTTTACGCGAAATAATTTAAAAAGAAACGAAATGAGAGTAAGTAATTTAACTTTTTAAATCCAAACTTTGATAAACACCTGTTGTAGATATACTTCTGTTTGTTTTTATTTTCACTTTGTTAAATTTTAATTAAGACAACAATCTTGCAGAGATTTGGTTTTATTTAAACCTAATATTTATTAGTAAAATATTTAAATTACTATCACATATGATATGCTCGTGATTCTTTGGGATATAGCCAAGTACTGTTTGAATTCATTTAAATAAAATTATCAGCTAACTCAAACCGACATTAAAATAGTGCCGATTGAAGCTTTGTTTCTGTAATTTATAAAGTAATTAACGTTTGTTTTATTACAGTGATATTTAACAAAAACAAATAATAATAAAATGAAAAGGTAATTTAAATATAAATCTAAAATATGGTTGGTCTATATAAAATTTAATTATTCCAATACTGTTATTATTTTGTGTAAAAATTGAAAATGTAAATAAAACTCAATTTGTTTTCAATAATTCTGTTTGTTCTATTAATCTACTATGATTGAAGAGATATATTGTAGGGCCTACAGTATTATACATAGGATGTTAGCAAGAGGAGAGAGGCAATGCGCAGAGCATTTTCCTGTTGGCAGTTTTTCTGTTTTAAATGAATATTAAATTACATATGTTTCCTTGTCTTTGAGTCTTTTAAAAGCAAAACGTCTGGGTCATCATTGCCTAATGAGGAAATAATGAAATGAATATAAAATAAAGACAACTAACCTCCAAAAACTTTAACAGCGTCAACATTTTAAAGTACCTAGATTTTGTCAAGAGATATTCAATAGTAAAGAAGAACAAAAACGCAACAAAAATGTAAATTTACAAGACTTTCATAAGACCGGTCACTAAATATTGTTTAGAGATATGGGACGTGTCAGTGAATCACCTGAAGAAACATTTTTTGAGAGAAATATAGTCAAGTCAGTATAAGGTCCTGTTTTTAGCGAAACTATTTTGTGAATTTAAAGTGATGCTAAATCGAGGTGACTTCGTCCTATTTATTGAAGTTCAGAAACCTTGTTGGATGGGACTTGCAAGGAAAAATAGTTTCATGAGCGCATGCCAAAAGCATTTTATAGCGGAAGAATGGAAGGAAAGCGGAGGACAGGGGTGCTAAGAAACAAATGGACAGACGAGTTGATGATAAATCTGCTTAGAATGTCAGTGAGTACCTGGACACATGGTGTAGGAGATAGAAACGAATGAAGAGCTGTCGTAAGAGATGTAAAGTCTCACCCTGAGCTGTAGTACAGGATAAATAATTAAAGTTTTGGATCTCCATAAATTAAATTATTTTTAACTGAAATTAGATTAAAAACTAAACTTTTATTTATTTTTTATTTGTAATCTTGCATCATTATTAATGGCTTGTAATGATATTTACTTTCTATGTTCATTTCACAACAGCTGTCGCTAAGAGATGATTAAAACAGAGTCGTTAGTCAGTGTTATTGTGTACCCTACTGTCTGATTTCAATATGACTTCTTAGTAAAACAAAGTCCATAATAAACTAGACTAAATAAAATGCAAGGTTTATAAATGAAAAAGCTTAAAAATATATATTATTACAATTAAATTTACGAGTTTATTACATGTACTATAAACGCTGCAGGACGACGTTGTAGATACAAAGTAATATTTTAGGACTTTTAAAGCACGCAAACCTGAGGTCATCTTTGGTTTAATACAACATAATAATTATAAGTGGTTATCTATTAATGTCTTTCGTTTGTGCAGTGTTTCAGTGTTAGTGTAGCTCAAATATGTTCAATTGTTAGTAACAAATTTCGAGTATGATCATAATATAGTTGAAATTAAGGGTCTTGAGTAAAAGTGATAACCCTATCTGTCATGTTCGCTTTATAAAAAAATACGGAGAAAGGAACACCGAATAGAGAAGAACAGTTCTCAAATACTCTAACAGGGTTAAGGTCCGAAAAGAGAACTGCATATATATATATATATATATATATATATATATATATATATATATATATCCTATTAGGGTCCTTGAGATAGCAAAGGTGAGCTCATGATGGTTATTACTTTCTAAATTCACATCTATAACTAAAACTATAATATAATCCATATAAATCGTGTGGGTGACTTTTACAACATAACTTTGAGATGGTTAATGCTCTCTGTTACTCAGACCTAACAGAAAAGTTGCGGTTAACAGTGAACCAACATCTTTCAGCCTAACTGATAACTATTCTATCTTAATCTTAGATACAATTCTAAATGTTCCAGTCTGATTGGAGGAAGACGGTTTATGGCTCGTAAGTGAGGGCTCTGAATATTTTCGGAGGGTGTAACAAAAAACACAACACAGAGGTATTTAAAACATCAATACACCCATACTCCTACAAAACTATACAGGTTATACTTTTGTATGTTTCACTGAAATAACCTTACTTGTTTTTGAGAATATATTGTGTGTTTAAACGCTTTTATATAAAATGAAAGACGTAATCCCCAAACTACAAATAAAACACTGACAAAATTAATTTCAGACAGTTTAGTAATCCCATTTGTACATTTCGGTAATATAGCTACCATCCTCAGAGTTATATAAATCAATACTAAACTAAACGTTACATTAAGACTGTCAAGTTTAGTTTAGTATTGGTTTGTATCACTCTGAAGATGGTAGTTACTTTATCAAAAAATACACATAAGGGTTTTTTAAACTATCTAACGTTATTTACGTAAGTGTTTTATTTGTGGTTTGGGGATTAATTCTTTCATATTTATTGTAACCAAAAGGCTTATTGGATGTGTGTACGTTTATATAAATATGTTATTAGCATCATATACAATATTAATGATGAAAAGACAAAATATTTTTGAATATCGATTTAAAAAAAACGGATATTTAATTACACAAAAAAATATTCCCAGTTGAATAATAAACGAGATTACTCCAATAAAAAAATATTAACATTACTATTACGAATCCCTCGGACGCACATCTATAAATAGTACAAATATGGCATTCCCGACACTACTAGCTGGATCTACAATTTTGTCCATGTTGTCTTTGTTTAAATCCCACTTTTACGTTTCCTATCATGTCTCTCCCAACCAAGTCTTGTCATGTTTAATTCATTGAGAGTATTCCAGGGGTAGCGGAGTATATTTAGTGATCTATTCCAGAGTTTTACAAAACGATAAAACCGAAAGGTTTTCTCGTTTAAACAAAAACAACAAAATTTTCGCTTTTTAAAAACAACGCAAATAAAATGAAATTATAATAAGTATGTAAAAAGAATTGTAGAATTAACTGCCTTGAATTTTTATTATCAATTAAACACACGACTATTAGAATCTACTAACGACATTTTAGTCCTACTCGCTTCCAATAATTCCAATCCTGTGCATGATGTCACCTACCCTGCACACATTGTTCCTCTAAGATCTACACATACGGTGATAAATCCTTTTTGATTAGATTGATTTGGGTTTTGTATATTGATATATTAAAACTATTTATGCCATGTATAAACTATTAAATCAGTGTAAAGTGTTGTGTGATCTCCAATTGCAAACAGTTTTCCTCATTCCCTTTGACAGAGTCCTCCGTTACACTTGAAGACTCTCTATAACTGATTGGAAACACAAATAGGTCATGTCGGCAAGAATAAAGTTTCACTCGATCTTCAGGTCAACCATGTGTTTGCTGTTGGAGTAATTATTTCAGCTGATATGCCTAACCAGATTTTGTAAGACAAATTGCTAACTTTTCTCCTCATAAATCAATTAAACAAATAATTATGAAACAACATGAGGAATATCTTTTCAAGAAAATCTGTCAGTAAATATGGATATACATAATGATATTTTGCAATAAAACAAAGGTTTTTCGATATATGACTACCCAAGTCTGATTCTTTCTTGAAATAGGGGAAAATGTGTCAAAATATGTTTACAATACAAAAACAATTTACCAATATTCCCTCTCTGAGTGTGACTGTGGTTATTACGAACATGGCAATCCCGAGGGAACATGCTGTATCTGCAAATGTCTAATTAGTCACACGTTAGATCCACATTTTTAATTTACCTATCAGATCTCTTTTGACCAGCTTTATTACGACTGAGGTGGTATTGAGTATTCTAGGGCTAGGGGTTTTAATTTTATATTTTGTTCTTCCTTTTTATATAAGACAATGATAGCCAAAAGGTTTATAAGGGAAAATTTTTATTGTTTCTATTGTATAACAGGTTTTCAAAAATAGTTTTGGTACGTTTGGACACTGTTTGGGTTGTATCTATAGGTAACATTTTAAGGAGAGTTGGATTGATTATTTAAAAATTTTAAGTTCGATATTACGTAAGTTGTGAAATTTTTAACTTGTGAAATCACCTGACGACGGGATATAGCCTGAAACAGCTGCTGTGTAACAATAAAAGAAGATTAACATTTCCACTTTTGACGTCAAATGAAGTAAGTTTTTAAGTTAGAAACATTTTGTTTGAAATATTCGTAGACGAGTTTTGTTTGTTTTATAATCTTTTTTTATTAAATTTATGACTATCGTGAGGTATTTGTACTTATGCAACAAGAGCAATAGGAAATAAAACTTTGTGTAATGGAATACGTGGATAGTACTTTACACAGTTATTTTCACTCGGATAAGTTTTTACATTGAAAAAAAAAAGAAAAAAGAAAACCAATAAATGATTTTATTTTGATTATGATAATAAATTGCTTCACATTCAAGAATTTTGTTAAATCCAGAATTTTCTATTTACTTATTATCTCGTACCTGAATAACACCTTATCACAAAATTTACTTTAGAGAGAGAGAGAGAGAGAGAGAGAGAGAGAGAGAGAGAGAGAGAGAGAGAGAGAGAGAGAGAGAGAGAGAGAGAGAGAGAGAGAGAGAGAGAGAGAGAGAGAGAGAGAGAGAGAGAGAGAGAGAGAGAGAGAGAGAGAGAGATTTGATAAGATAAATAAAATAGATGAATCTAATCCATGACGGAATAAAAAAACCTTGTTGTTCGTGATAGGTTACTTCGGGATTGATAACCTGTTTTGTTTTAATACTAATCAACATTTCATGCAAGTAATTGTAATAAAATTACACCACCTATAAAACCACAAAACACGTACATCAACTCCACAAAAAAAGTAAACCCATCTGGTGATAACGTCAAACATAATGGTGTATCAATTTCGATTTTTCTTCTGTTGTTTAAAAACGAAAATACTTCTCGGTCATCATCGCCAAATACTAAAAAGGAAGCAAAGAGCATACAATAGACCATCGAATTCTGTAATATACTAAAATCGCAGAAGAATAATAGTTGGAATATGATATGAAATAAAGGGATCTAAGCCACAGCTACAAGGGAAAAGGGTTAGTGTCCAACTAGTATCCCTCGCGATTGCAAGGCCGTGTTCAATAAATTTGAGCCTCTGAAGGTTTCATAATTGAAAGGTACAAAACAGTAACCCGTTTTCTTTCAAATGTCAGTCTGAAAGTTAAGCATGTTGCAAAGCAATGCTATTCAGACAAATATTGTGAAACATATCTACTTTATCCCTAAGTGTTCTGGGAACTCAGTGGTTATAGTCTTCATTTTCATTTTCAAGAATGAAACTTAATGTTGTAGGTTACACACTCTTTATATAAAGTTTATCAGTTAAATTTGGATCCTCCCAATCTATGGTCTATAAGGCCACACTAGTGGATAGGGTTGGTTGTAAACTGAACACAAAGCACCCATTTTTTTTCAAATTCAATTGCAACTTTATTTTTAACTGTAAGGCCGAGCGCTCACCAAGATGATATGATAGTGACGTGACAGTTACATGATTGTGACATGACGTCATTTTCAAGTTAGACAAAGGTTAGCATATGAGCCAGCGCTCACCGACATGATCCAACACGTTAAAGACACACAACAATCATATCACTGTCATTTAAGTGCAGCATGCTCCACTTTTTGTTGCGTGTCACTTGTGCGTTGCTTGTACGGTATTGAATACGTCAAATTTATTTACCTTCTGTCTTTTTTGTTCTTCAATAACTGCATTTTAAAAAATATATATATTCTTTGTTCAACAAAATGAAAGACGACCCGGAATTTAATATACATTTTGTATCTGTAGTTGAAAAATTTTCTTGTTTATATGACTATACATAATATATCAACTATTGCGAGTGTTAGTTATCCTAAAAAAAAAATAATAATAATATAGTCTATTCAAAAAGCAAATGATTACATAGTATCAACAAAACTTATTCATAAAATAATTGACTTTTTAATTAATTATTTATACCTACATAATTTATAAATTTGTAACTTTTGAGGTTACATAACTTTTAAACATTTTTAGTGTTTTATAAACTTTTAAACAAACTATAGTGGGCAAAACAGGATATTTCTGAATTTTAGCCGTGTTTCAGTGCCTTAATTTAATCAAAATTAGTTGCTCCCTTTTTATTGCACACAGTATGACTTTAATTCAACTGTTTCAAAAATAACACTTACCTTAACGTTATTAAAAGACGTTCTTCAGGTGTTACAGACTCCCTGAAGTTAGTATCTTTTTTTAAAAATCTTATGAGCAATTTTTTCAACCAATAAATTAAATGTTTCTTTGCGCATTCAGTAAATCTTTCAGGAAACATGTTCAGTGCTTTAAAAACTCTAAACGCACATTTTTCATAACTATTTCTTCTCCATAACGGATGCACCCAAAAACGCTTCTTTTGCCGATAACTATTGGTAATATTTATAAGGTTTACTAGCGCTAAAGTATCTTTATCACCAGAAGAAGATGAAGACGATGAAGCCATTCTTGTTCGCAGACATAAGTTACTTCAATAGGTTTTAAGTAATAAGAATGTTACATCACTGTTGCTTTGCCATCATGTTGTTGTCAGATCAGTGTCTCGTGTCATTTTGGTGAGCGCTCTTACTAAGAGTTTATATTATTTGTTGAATACATCACATAAACTACAAGTTTATCATCTTTTTAAAACAAATATTAAAAAAAAACAAAAAAAAAAAAACAGTAAGTCTCCAGAGATGGATTTAAAAAAAAATAAGTCGATAAACGTGAGAGATGAATACAAGAAATTAATTTTTAATTATAAACTTTAGTAAACATCTGCTGTACAAATACTTGTGTTACTTTTCACTTTTGCAAACTTTCATTAAGTATGCAACTTTGTTTTATTAAAATCTCCTGCTGTTTAATTTGCAATATTTACATTACAGGCACTTCGTGTTTGTTCGTGATACATCGGGACATAGCCGACTAATTTATAAATTCTGTGTTATAAATTAATTTAAAAGTTATAAATATCAATTAAGATATAAATACAACTGGCAATAACATTGTATAGATTGAGATTATAACACCCCACTTCATATAATCATTACTTTATTGTTATTGTAGTAGTATATATATTTTTAAACTTTAAACTTTTCAAAATAAATCAATAAAATGATACGGAATTAAAATTAGTTTTAAATTGTAATTGTTTTAATTAAAAATTTATTTGGACAAATTCTGTAAGTGTAAATAACTTGTGTTATCCGTACACATGTTCATTGCTCAACAGTAATTGAAACCATTGTGTTATTGCTGTAATATTAAATTTACTGAATACAAATCAGAGTCAGCTTATCTTTGTATACATAAGTTACTGATTTACATGTATGATGATTTATATTCGTGGAGTACAATTTAGTGTAATTTGCATTACAAGTCAATTGTAAGGAGAATTTATAACTTAGTTTCAAACAGAATGTTTATTTAAGAAGAAAATTTTTAAAAAAACGTGTATTTGTTTTTGATTAGTTTAGTATTTATAATATAATATTTGTCGGAATAGTTTAACCAGAAAACTGTATTTTATTATTGATACAGAATTTTTTGGGGGAAATTATTGAGGTAACTTGTAAAGTATGATAATAAAATCCATTTCAAATAGTGCCAACTTTAACGAGATAAATAGCGTATCTTTAATCAAAACAGTTTTTTTTTTTTTAAATCTACAAAATATAAGCAATTTTAATCACCATGACATGTCCCATACTTGTGACAGTACATTCTGATAACTAAGCCATTAAGACGAGTTAATAACACGAATAAAGCAAATTTAGTCATTAAATTAAGAATAGTTTAAAACAAACTTAAAAAAAAATCGAAGATTCTTAAAAATGGTTAATTTTAACACTTTCACATCTACAGAATATTTTCGTTTTACTTTTATTTCTCAATATCAGACACTTTCAATAATAAAAACACGTAATTTTTACTTATCATTTCGAAATCAGCTGTTTAAAGAATGTATTAATATGAATAGAAACTTACTTTGCAAAATTGCAAAATTATCACGAATTTACACGATGTAATATCTACTATTTAAATATTGAAGATAAGATTTATTCAAACCAAAGCTTTGCTGACTTGTTCAAATAAAGTTAAAATAAATTTAATTAAAAACAAACAGAAACATTTCTACTGGTGTAGTTATAAAAGTTGGAAATTAAAAAGTTAATTTTAATAATTCCATATTGTTTCTTCTTAAAGTTGATTCGCATTCTAAAGCATTCTTTGTAAATTTAAAAGTATAATACACGATATCTACAAAGACTTTAATTGGTTAGTTCTTTACATTAACCAGATAATGTTTTTTTTGTGGTTTGTTGAAAGTAAATTAATTTGAGAGTTAAATTTACTTTTATAAGTGACGTTCATTTTGTTTTCTTTTTTTAAAAGGTAAAATTTCTCGATTATCATCGTCTTAAAAAAAGGAAGGTGCGATGATAAAAAAAGATCCTCAGCCTTCAAATACTCTAGTAAGATGAAAGAGAAGGATCTATTCCAAAAGACTTCATGCATGTAGATCCAAATAGAGACCCTCAGAATTTCGATACCGTACTCACTATAATGAGCTCCTGAAGGTATACAGACTATAGGTTAGTTCTACACATGACTAATAAAATAACATTTAGACATATTCCTTCAAATTTGTTAAATTGTCAAAATTATTTCCATTTATGATAGAAGGCAAGGATTGACACTTTTGTAAACCTTTGTTATACCGTTTTGTTATTGTTTTTTTTAGATTTATCAAACCTTTAGGAACATCTAGACAATTACAGGTTAGTCTAAGATTGTTCGAGAGTCACGAAATTTAAAAATTGTAAACAGAGTGGTTACACTGATAACTTTTTACTTTAGAGGTATTTAAATAGGGTGCGGATGAAAAATGACTTTCATATATTGACTAAAAAGAATGGTAGGAAAAACTAAATATATTTCATCAACACTCTCAATTTATAATTAACATTTATTACCCACAATATGCGCTATTGTAAGGCATTAACAGTGATACCAAATTTAATAAGAGAAAATATGGTATACTGCTCACATGAATTTAATTTCATTTATAATGATTGATTTATGTACCTTGCTTTTTATCCAACTTTTGTGCCAGAACACGTAAATACCCTTTACTACCGATCGGAAATGTAAGAGAGATATTTTGCGTTTTGGACTGTAATAACTAACCCGTTTTTTATACCACGTAAATATATCTGTCATCACTAATCAACAAAATTCTACATTCACACTTGACTTATTTCATGTAAATACAACAGCAAACAATATCCTATGGTAAATGAGCTTGTCCAAGATATTTTAAACATTCTGATGGAAGCTATCGTGTCAATGTAAACAATAAATGCATACTTTTATTCAAACTCGTTACTATACATATAAAAAATTCTACTTTCTGCGCTCGTGTTCATAAATCAAATCTAAAGTTTTTAACTATGTAAATATATTATGGCTGTATTTCAGGTTCGGAAATTTAGTGAATTACTTTTATTTTCAAAAAAGAGAAGGATTTTTGGTGCTTCATTAAGTTCTGTTTTTAAAACAATTTAAGCACATAAATATACAGGGTCTTTTTGTAACGAGGGAATATAATTCAGGGAATAATTAGATTCGTCAAAATTAAAAAAGAAAAATTCCTATAAATATATGTAACGTTTGTATTGAATATATTCGCCATTTTTGTTTCATAAATTTTTTATATCTCTAGAATAGATTAACAGATTGAGTTTTAATTTTACAAGGTACTCGTAAGGATCTAGCTGGAAAAACTATTAAATATGTTTAAATAAACTGTTACAAAATGGCGGTCGTTTAAATATTTTTAATGAAAATAATTCATTTAAAGTAATTCTAATTATAAATTATTAAATGGCCACCATTTAAAAATAGATTATTGGAACAAGTTGATTTTCTTCAAACTAGCTCCTTTACATCGTTGACCATAATAAAAAATTTCAATTCAAACAGTTTAGAAGGAAATATTAGCTAATACCTGGTAAAAAGCGTTTCGGAATACAAATATATTGGAAGTTTTTCATTATTTTGACTCATAAAACCTCCTGAGTTATTTCCGCGCATTACAGAAACACACTGTATACTATTTTCCTTATACGGTCGTCTAATTTTAGTAGCGACTTAATATCAAAAAGAGATGTTATGATTGGTGTAACACATGATACAGACGCTTGATACATACTAATTTCTAATTAGTGTTTCCCCATTAATTATTCGGAGGTAAATTTCCAGTTTCAATTTTGCTTTGAGTATGTCTGTAGGTCTATGTGTTTGACTACATTCCTGAAAATTAGATAATAACCTGTAACCTAATATTCCTTATTAATTAATACTGAGTAAAAAACCTATCCAATATAATTATTTCTACGAAAATATTATTACACAAACAATGTTTGAAAGTCATAATTAGGGCAGTTAACAAGTTTCTATAATACAAAATAAATTGCCCTAGGGTTACATTCAACTACACTGATAGGTTAAATATTGAGCTTGTCTTGAGAGAGGGTATTACGTAATAGAATACAATTTTAACACGAATTCCCACAAATAGTATGTTTATTTATTCAATCGCGTTTCAACGACAAAATCGCCATCTTCAGTGATGCACGAGCAAATTTATAACTAAACCTAGTGTACTGTGCCAAAACCTGTTTTTATACCGACCTGTTAGATTGTATACATATTATGGTTGATTTTCTTAACAATTTTAATCATAATAATTGTTTTCATTTTTATTTTGTCTCCCTAACAGAAGTTCTAAACAACTGTAATTATATTGCTTTTAAATATATTATTTATTATATTATTTCACAACGTCAACTCGTTGACTTTCATTCACTAACCTAACCTAACCTAACCTAACCTAACCTAACCTAACCTAACCTAACCTTCCTAACCTAACCTAACCTAACCTAACCTAACCTAACCTAACCTAACCTAACCTAACCTAAAGTAACCTAACCTAACCTAACCTAACCTAACCTAACCTAACCTAACTTAACCTAGCCTTCCTAACCTAATCTAACCTAACCTAACCTAACCTAACCTAACCTAACCTAACCTAATCTAACCTAACCTAACCTAACCTTACCTAACCTAACCTAACCTAACCTAACCTAACCTAACCTAACCTAACCTAACCTAACCTTCCTAACCTAACCTAACCTAACCTAACCTAACCTAACCTAACCTAACCTAACCTAACCTAACCTAACCTAACCTAACCTAACCTAACCTAACCTTCCTAACCTAACCTAACCTAACCTAACCTAACCTAACCTAACCTAACCTAACCTAACCTAACCTAACCTAACCTAACCTAACCTAACCTAACCTAACCTAACCAAACCTAACCTAACCTAATATATTCCAGCAGAGTATATAGAGGTAGTCGCGTTTTATTAAAATTAATTCACCACATGCTCAGCTAATTTCTGATGTATCACGAACACACTCCAAGTACAGACTGTACTTTATATAAGATAAACTTAAAGTTTTACAAAGTGAAATTAAATACAAACAAAGGTATAAAAGATGATTATAAAAGTTTGTATTTCTAAAATTTATATTAATTCTTTCTTTTATTTTTTGTTTCATAAAGGCTGACTCTAATCATGCTGTAGGGTTTTACAGAATGTTACAATTTTTTCTTTCTGATTTTAAACAACAATTGAAATAAAGATTTTTTTTTATTATAGCTCTAAAACGTTTGCTGTTTAGAATCGTAAGAGAATCTATGACATGCTGCTAAACTTGGATCACAAAACTAAAATTTAATTTATTTTGACTAATTTTTAGTATTTTTAATTGTCTTTTCATTTGTTACAATAGTGGGCCCAGATATAACTAGTCTGACCGTACACTTGATATAAAATATATATACTGTATTTAAATAAATAGACATCAATAATTCCTTATAGAGAACACGCCTACCGTAACATTACTATACATGAGTATACATACATTAACAAAGGTTATTAATTGTTAACTGGTAATACAACTGTCGTGTCTAACTAAATATACCACCAAATAAAAACTTTAATTGAGCCACATAATATATGAGAACAAATAACAATTATATGATATATACGTACATACACCCAAATACACAGATATGAATACATACATAAAAATATACCTCTAAACATAAATAATACTGAATGTAAAAATATTTAGTTTTCATAAAGTCTCTGCAACGCCCTTTAATTTTTGTATTGTAAAATAAATGAACAGAACTTTCTATATATCTTGTGTTGGAAAACAGGGCGTATTCGTTCATATATAAACAATGCTTTTTTTGGTGAAAAATGTAATTTTTAATTATTCATTACTTTGAAACAGAGCAAGATACTAAGCTCTAGTTTGGGACAATTTTTTTTCTTATAGCAATAAGTTTTACAACGTATGTAGCATAGAATCTACCACTACAATTAAAATGTTTAACCACCCCACCCCCTCAATTTTCCAAAAGTTATAGAGAGTTTGAAATATCAATAATACGTCCTGCTATGTATCACAAGATATTTAGACAATTCTGTCAAATTATTTTAAGCCATAAAATTGTAGGAGTTTAAGGGACTTTTCGAACACTCTGCTTGTAATAAAACCTAACCTAACCTAACACAACCTAACCTAACTTATTACTTTGGAAAGAGATAATATACATGCAACCTTTCTGCAACTAACCTAACCTAACACAACCTAACCTAACCCATTATTTTGGAAAGAGATAATACACATACAACCTTTCTGCAACTAACCTAACCTAACACAACCTAACCTAACCCATTATTTTGGAAAGAGATAATATACATACAACCATTCTGCAACTAACCTAACCTAACACAACCTAACCTAACCCATTATTTTGGAAAGAGATAATATACATACAACCATTCTGCAACTAACCTAACCTAACCTAACCTAACCTAACCTAACCTAACCTAACCCATTATTTTGGAAAGAGATAATATACATACAACCATTCTGCAACTAACCTAACCTAACACAACCGAACCTAACCTATGACTTTGGAAAGAGACAATATACATACAATCTTTATGCAACTAACCTAACCTAACACAACCTAACATAACCCATTATTTTGGAAAGAGATATATACATACAACCATTCTGCAACTAACCTAACCTAACACAACCTAACCTAACCTATGACTTTGGAAAGAGACAATATACATACAACCTTTATGCAACACTCCAGCATTAGATCAGATTACCAACAATGTATTAAAAACTACAAACGTTGAAGACTCCTCCAATCTTAAATGTATGGATCAACTGAACTAACTTCACACAACCTAATCTGCCTATTATAAAGTCTGACTTTATAAAGAGCTCTAACTATATTTACTGAGGTATTGTAACATAGTACACCTTCATTTAAAGCTGTTCATATAATCTGTTCTTCCCCAAAATCGCCCTTACAGTGCCCTTACAGCCTGTCCTACTCTTGAGGGATATGGTCACTGGACAATTTACATCACACATAACACACTTCTACTCCACTCAGAATTCCATGACATTCTCTACCCACATCGTTTATAACAAGATAATCGTCTTATTAAAAACTCTTATTAAGTAAGTAAGTTTTGTTATGTTTTTTTTTTTTTTTTTACTGAAGTCAATACCTCAAACTACGCTTTCAATTCCATTTCCGTTTTTATAAATTTCCGAGCTCTAAAAGCTACATCATTTATATTATTTAAAATCATATTTTCAGATCATTTAAAGCTCTTATTAATGAAGTATAACTCACCTTTCTGTATCAACTGATATTTAAACATAAAGGAACTAGCTTTCTGCAAAATCTCTTCTACAATTTGCACTTCTCTTATAATTATCTTCTTCATGAAACTGATTATGGCACCTTCCCACATAATTCTAACTATTGCAATATTTCTTAAACGGTATTTTATTATATAAGTAATGTCACTCTGTAATCTGTTATGTTTACCAATTTACAGTATAGTCCCCACATATCTGCTGAGTAAAGAACAATGGTTTAAAAATATTTAAATCAAAAATATCATTAATAAAGTGATAAGGTCTAAATTGTAAATATATATACTTATGCAGTCAGTCTTTCATTTCTTATTAACTACATAAACCGTGTACTTATTTACAAGGTGTAAGCAGCCATTTTGTATTTTAATTCGATATAATTAATTGGGAAATATCATTTGTAGAATAATAAAATGTTTACGGTAAAACTAAATACTCCAAAAAACTAAAAATGTGTATAATAATGAATTGTAAACGCAAACACACCGAACTTTATTTCCTTTGACAATTGTATTTGTTTTATTAACCTGTAATGTTTGGCGAGATTATCGTACAATAGTAATAAAAACAATGTTTTATTCCCCTAATAAATAATTCAATTTGCTGAATGCAAACATGAGTCGCTGTATATTTTCATTTATAACAGTATAAATAAGTTCCTGTAGATAAGTGTATATAGCTTAACATTCGTGGAGTGCAATGTTGTGTAAATTCCAATTAAATGGGTCTTATGAAACACAGAGAATATAAAATTTAATTTTGTAGTCAATTTAAAGTACAAATGAGCAGGAAAATGTAGTTTGTTTAGTGATTTTAAATATGATGGATGACTATCTTAATGTAGAGTCGAGAAAATATTATGTTGTTTACAAAAAAAAGTTTTTATATATTTTCAATGGAATAAATGTTTGTCATAAGATGCAGCTCGTTAATCACTTTACAAATATTTTCGTAACATCGTTTAAAAACTATTTATCTTAAGAAATAAAAATAAAATATGATTCATAAAAAACTATCAAGAGTACCCAAACGATTAAGTATAAACCGAAAACAAATTTAAAATTAGTATAAATAAATTTCATGAAAAACAATTGAATTTTCGAAAAGTAAATAAGGCTTTACATACTCAAAATTTAATTCTAATGTTCAAAAAATTCTGAAAACTCTGTGTGGCACTAAAAAACTGTAAAATAAAAAAACTTTGAAGAAAAACATAATTTAAAAAAAACGAAACTTTACTTCGGGTATATAAAAATTATATATATATATTAGAACGTGAGTTTGTAATCAAAATTACGTAGACATCCACAAATAAAGAATACTTACGTCTGATATTTATTTTGTTATCTCTTCTAGCTGTAGCAACCTCAAGATCGATTGAAACTTATTTAGGCGGAATTTACCTATTTGTGATGCAATATTCAAACGTCTATCGGTTTTATAAAGCAATACATTATTTGTGCAATGAGATGAATATCGGTCATGAGGAAGTTGCTAAGAATGTTTATGTTCTCTGTTTGAAGTTATTTGTTAATGATGGAAGTTCTATTTTATTATTATACATTTTTCGGACATTTGCCATCATTTGTGTGTTAAAAAATCAAAACACGACGTTTCGGGAATATGTTTCTTTAGTTTTTAGTCACTTGATAACTGGAATTGATTCTTATTCCCGAAACGTCGTGTTTTGATTTTTTAATACACAAATGATGGCAAATGTCCGAAGAATGTATAATAATAAAAATGTTCATGTATTAGTTATTATTAATTTGTAACTTATATTTGTTGGTTTTTAAAGTATCGGGACTGAACTAATCCGCATAGCTGTCTCAAAAGTTACAAATCTTTTATGAAAATATAAAGGTAAACTGATGTGGGGGGAATTTGTTTCTATGAAATTTTTTTATATGCTGTACAAAAACTGAACTCACAACCCAGACATAAAAGTATTGCTTATAAACGTGTATTAATCATCCCTTAACGACAGCTCCCTAACAAAAGTTTAAGCTCCGAAGTGGAAGACACTTGTTGTTTTGTGAAAGTTGAGTTGTAAAATGAAAGAAAGACAATAACATATTTCGACAAGGTATTATTATTGATGCAAAACTACAAAGTAAAGTGAAAATAATAGTTCGTTTTCACTTTTAATTTCAGGGAATTTTTCGAACGTATTCTCATCGACGAAATGATAAAATTCTTAAATCAAATTAAAAATAAAAGTTTACAATTAGTTGATGCCTATTTAACATTTTAAACAGATGTTGATAACTGGCGTCATGATTGTTACCCAATCCTATTATTCAATGTAATAAAAGCAGATCCACCAAATGTAATTTGTTGCTTAGGCCTCGTTGGATGTGTTAAGTTGTAAAGCTAAAAAAAATTATCCTATCCAGTAGTGTAAGTTTGTTTAAAGAGTTGCTTCGATTCCTCGTTATAATATATATAACTGATTTCGCCCCGTTGTCTAGGCTGTAAATAAGATATTATAAATGTATATATCAGATACTCTCCTCTCGCGTCTGAAGTAACAATATCTCGGATATACCGAGACATATTTAAAAAATATTCCGTTAAAGAGCCAATTTCTTAAATTACATTTTAAACAATGACTTTGCTATTTGTCATCGGAGAGATGAGTGGTTTGTACCAATGCTGGCAGAAATTAAATCTGTAAATATAGTTATGCTTATATATTTACAAATTGAATAAAACATGAATGTGATTAAGACATTATTGAAAATGACCGCTATTTTTAACTACTTCAAACTTTAATAGGTTTTACATGAGCACATTATTGTCTCGTTTATGAAATTTCATTACGCTCTCTATATTTTTATCCCAATCATGGTTTCGTGGTTACGTTGACGCCAATGCCGAGGTTAACGGCGAAAATGACGACGGACGGACTTCAAAATGAACTATTTCGCTTTCCTGGATCAATTAAATTTGAATATTACCTTAGAGAAATGTAAAAATAAAATGAGAGGTGGAAAATTGTTAAAAATATATAAAATCAACGTGAATGAAACACTTGTTTCAAATTGTCTGTTTTAACTAATGATATTTATACACTTAAAAAGGCTACTGTAAGATAAAGTAGCGCTATGATTTTCGGTTTTTCACTAATTGTTCTTTGGATTTTTCATCAAAAATTATTAAGCCTTCAAATTAATAAATCTAAATATAATTGTAATTTTTCTGATGTCTTTTTATTAAAATCTTTGATGATACACTTTTTTTTTCCAGAATATGTATTATTTAGTTCATAAAATTCTTACATAAATGCATCTATGTCTGACATAGTAAGATCAACACACATTCCGTAGAGATATAGTAAAAGAGAGATTTCTACTAACTTTCGAGACTAAAAAGTTTTATGTTTTGCTTATTCTTTAAATAAAACGTACGATCTAATCTTTAGGAGAATTAAATATATTAATCAGGAAATTTTACAATCTAATCTTCATTAAGGACCTCAACAAGCTTGTTCTTGGTAAAAATTGCTAACTTAGGTCGTACAATGTTTTCCATTGTCTTGATGAGCAAATAAAACAAAACTGGACCCATCACTTTCCTAGAAATACAGGTAATTATTATTTAATTTATACATCGTGTTGGGCAATTAAAATGAACGATATATACTTTGTTTTGAGGATATATACATAGGAAAGAATAAACTATTTGAAGTTCAATATTCCCCTTAATTGTAGCCTTGTAAAATTGTCCAGTCAATTCTCTACAGAGAGTGACTAAAATTATTGTATTCCATAAATCTTGAGGGATTAAAATCTTATTGTTTGCCACTAAAATTGAGGTACTATCTCGTAAATATTGGCTTTAGATGAGTTAGTTGGACAATTTACGTCAAACTTTAAATTAGGTGCAGACATATTTTGTACGGGTGTGTTCTATTTTTTTTTTTGCAGATATCGTTTGTATTGTTTGTATTGTTCGACTTCTTTTAAGGTTTTTTCCTAGTTTTTCATAACTGGTAATAAATGCAGAACAAATACATTTTGGTTTTCTTTGAAGGTGATAAATCTCTTGGGAATAGGTTATAGGAACGTTTTCTTAGTTTTGACGTTGGGAACCACCTCCTGAAGTTTGGAAACAATGTTGGAACACTCTGTATACAGTGTTTCTTTATTTTGATGTCCAGAATAGTTACCAAACTATTGGCAAAGTAATAGTGAAACACTCAGGGCATCCGAGTGGTCAATAAAGACATCCATTGTCCTTATTACAATTGATACTAGAGAGAGAGGTGTAGATCGGTTATTATAGGCATGCACTTATCTCGCTGCAGTTCAGACTAGTGAACCGTCAAAGGCAATGGATTCTCATATTCAATCTGTCTTCTACAATCTAGTGAACAAAATAATTAAATAAATGAAAAAAAGTTTTTATTTAAATATTGTATGTTAGTATATTATATTTCAATTTTTTATTATACTTAAATTACCATAATCAATTTTAGAAACTACAGATCATTTATTTATAGGGATTATAAAAAAATATATAAATTTTACAAAATAAAAACATTGTAAAACTAATTTAATTTCTCTTAAAAGAAAAAAAAATAGGTAATATTTATTTATTTTTATTTAACCATAACACAAACATATTATATGGTAAGTTTGAAAACCGCCTTCCGTTTTTTAACTTTTCTTTACATTTCATGGCTTCAGGAAAATGAAAAAGTGATTTTCAACACCCCTCCCCCCCAGATACGTCTTCATCTGTAAATAATATTGATAGCGGACACAGGACTTAAAATAGGACTAACATCTAATTTGGTAAAGGCGACTATAGTACGTTCATATTGAACAGTAATGAATTGATAAAATGAAAATGGCGGCCATAAACAGAATTTTGTTCAAATCTCTTCTTTCATAAAATTTATAACACGCAGAATTATATGCAAATTTGATACTTGTTTAAATTCTCTAATGATAACAATCAAAACACCAATTATAAATTTCGAAGTTATTGTAAAAAAAAATGTAATTCCCAACCATGACATCCAAAGGAAACGTGTGTTCGTACAGGTTTTAGTTAAGCTCTTTAGGACATAGCCGACTTCTAGAAAGTAGTGAGAGGTACAGTTACGAGGTACAGGCAATCTTTTTTCTAATTGATTTAAACGAACCTATCTAACTGGATAAAAACCTTTTAATCTACACAACAATTTAACATTTTGTACATCTCCTATGAAACCAAATTTTTGGCAATTACATTTACAATACCTATCGGTTTTTTATTAAATTTTATGATGGTGCTGGGTAGGTACCATAATGGCGTACGTAAACTAGTCTATTATTTCAAATGTACGATGAAAAATGAAAGTGCATATCTTATTTCATTGAAGTTGCTTTTTAATGACGGATTATAAAGACTTTTTCATTTTTGTTTTATTCCAGATCTGTGTGTTTCATTTATTTTCCATGTGGTACATTATTTGTCAACACTGTTGTAGATTAATCTAAAAATTTCACAATAATCGGTATAGTCTTCTTGTTTCAGATATTACATATTTTCTAAGAAATCTGTGAATGATTAATTTTGTTTTTATCAATAACCCTATACTTTATGTTTTAGGAAATGAAGAACTACGTATTATTTGTATCAGTAAAAGTTTAATTTTAACATAAAATTATTAAAATCTAAGTGTTTAAATTTGTTATTAGCTCCTACCCCTTACTTTTGAGTTATATAATGTTTTTAAAATCGCAGAAGTATACCTACAAGACTATTTCATCAAAACCGTTTCTTACGTTTGTGCTAAAAAGAAGTAAGTAGAGCAGACACAATTAAAAACACTCTTCTTGAACTTTACTAAGAGTAAAAACTAACCATCACATAGTTTTGTCTGAACTATGAATGATACATACTAGAAATTACTACGTTTTTATCCTTTTAACTATAAATGGTTAGCATCTGCAAGTTCTTCAAAGAGTTTTGTTTAACAAATCATCCCTTCCCCCGTTGTAATGAATTACGGTGCTACAGTATATCATACCCTTTCGCGGGGATCCTTCAATTTTAGCTTTTTTATGAAACAATTTGACAACATTATAATTTACATTTTGAAATATACAGTATAGTTCAATATAGGTTAGGAGTTGCATTAGGTTAGGAGTTTTTTTCTATTTTCATCTTAAAAAGTCATTGACCTCAGAGGTTACACGTAACCTGTAATAAAAAGAAATATTAAATCATGATCTACAGTAGATCAACTTTATTACATCCAACATTTATGTCCTAAACAAATGTGTTACACCGCTCGTAGAAAAGTTACAGTTTAGAAGTAATTTGGAAAATATTGAATTGAAGTTGTTGGCAGTAAATGTTTATTTTGGTTTTTGACAATTTACTTACTAATGGATAATCTTTATCATATATTAAATATTAGTTATATTATGAATTTCTGGCTATAAACGTTTTGCTATTGTTATGTACACCAAAGTTGTAAAAAATATTGAGGCATTAACAACAGAAGGATAACATAAATAATTAAGTTTTACGGACATGGAGATGTCCCATCATGATATAATCCACCCTCTTGTATAAACATGTATACAGTAGTTGTGTGTTAAATCTGAATGAAGATGACTTAATATTTGAAACGCCATATTAGTGAAGTATTTAGTCAAGTGAATTTTGTAATTTTTCAATAATTATTAATTGTTTAAAAATTGTTGAGATTTCATAGCATATTCTTCTAATATAAACACTTCACCGTATCAACATGTGATGTATTTCATCACCGCCCCGCTTCAACACCTCTTGGTTTCCTGATTAACTTCGAAGAGTTACGTATTAACTATCGTCAGAAAATGAAAGGGGCATTGTAAGCCTCTAATTTATGTTTCTCCCTTGTGACCATGAGGGGATGCGGAAACACCGGCCACAATACGCGGACAGAACTCGAGGGTGGCGCTCAGGGTTTTTATAACGTATCAAGTGCGGCTTACGAGTGGTTAATTACCCCCAAAATGACGAGCTAGGGCATTTTGGAAAGGGCAGTGTAGCCCAGGCATGGGTAACCGCGCACCGGAATAATTTTTGGAACCGTAAGCAAATCAATTTAGGTTAAAAGTAGAAAACTACGATCAGGTTGTGCAAGTTCAAACCATTCCCAAACATTGCCTGAGATGTTAAATTAGTTTGTTAATATAACATTAAGTTAATTAATTATCGTATACTACCTAGTATGGTTATAGTTTTTATAAATTTTATAGTTGGTCACATCAAAATGACTGGCCAGGGGAGATTGTCCTCGGGTCATAGTTTAGAGGGTTAATTTGACTCCCTTTGGCCCGAATTAGCGAATAACACTAAGATCCAATGACCTCCGTCCCCCCTCTCCATATACTAAAAAAGTTACACACATGCAAGGGCTCAGAGTAATGAGTACCGAGTACCGAGTACTGTAATTCCGAGAGATTCGATGATATTAATTGAACTTCAAATTGTAAATCTGTTTTCCCAATTATTGTTTGATAATATATAAAAAAATGTTACAAAAGTAAACTTTTCGAGAAATTAAAGTTAAATATAGGAATATTCTCATCATCCTAATTCATAAATAAATATTGAGCCTGACTTATGAGATAATATTAGATAGAAGTAAAACTCGAACACAAGATCTCACAAAAATTGTGTTTACTTAAACGCGTTTCAACGAAAAAGTCGCCATCCTCAGTGATACATGAGCTAAAATAATTAAATATCCTAATTCGTTTTAAATATAGGAATATTCTCATCATCCTAATTCATAAATAAATATTGAGCTTGACTTGTGAGATAACATTAGAAAGAACAAAAACACGAACACAAGATCTCACAAATGTGTTTACTTAATAAAACGCGTTTTAACGAAAAAGTTGCCATCCTCAGTGATACAATAGCTAAAATAATTAAATATCCTAATTCGTTTTATTTCTGTTGTTAAAGGCACAACACATTTCGTTCTCCATCTAAATTGTAAAAAAAAATAAAGGAAGAAAATAACGTAATGTAAAAATAGGACATATAACACTTAAATACTTAAATTGTGCCAGGATCGGAAAGAACAACAGGTGATTAAGAGGCATGGAATGAAAGATGAAAGAGAGGTCCTAACCTAACCTAACCAGAGACCAAAGAAAGTATTTATACTTTGGAATTGCCACGCCCGTATTGACTAAAGTGAGCCGCTTAAGGAAATTATTTCTTTGCTAGGTGGGAAATGTAAAATAAAAATCTATCAAAAATATTTGTATACAATAACGTTAAGAAATACTTCTGCAATATCAATCTAAACTATGTTGAAATTATTAAGTTAGTTTTTTATTTTTGAATTTTATACCACAATAAAATATTATATCCTGTCGAAATGTTCAATAGCGATATACAATAAATGTTTTTGTCCATAAAATAGACATATAACTTTAGTAAGGTTATGTAAATTTATGACATATTATCATAAATTTACCCATAACGGTTTTATATCTTCCTTGAATGTAATAACAAAATGTACTTCCGTGTTGTAAATTATTTGATATGTTATGGATAGTTTATACTATTGGAATATATTATTGTAACATTTGTCATTATTTGAAGTAATATATCGCATTTAGCAGCTCCTATCTCTATTTAACGTCCTTTATTAGACTAGAATAGAGTTTTATTTTCTTAAACGCCTCCAAGGGTACTTAGAAGTCTATTCGAATTTCTCATGTTCTAGGTTTATTACTTGATAACTGGAGTTGTTTCGTATAATCAAATATGGGAAAGTAATAAACCACAAAATGTTGTTTGAATTTATTTGCTCATATGCAGCCTAAAACAAATGTCTGTTATAGTTAATGATTGTAATTATACTTAAATTATTCACAATATAGTCTTAAGGTTTTACAACTTTGAATTTATTATTTTATGTTTACATATTATAAACTTACTGCAAAAATAACTATTATTTCCTGGGAGCAGTCTTCGTTCATGACTCAAAAGTCCGTATATCGTAACCGATTAAATTCATAATCGTTACAGGGAGTTATGGATTTATTTTTAGGTTGACAATAAGGTTTATTTTTCGGTATTTTAAATAAGGAGCCGTGGATGCTGACACTATATTGTGATATTCCCATAATTTAATGTACTGTGAAATATGATAAAGATATATCGGCCCCCCCTGGAGAACCAGTCGCCATGCTTACTAAACTTAATCGGTCATAATAAATGTAGTGCAACTTAAAAACAATTATTCATCACCAGTTTTGTTGAGCAGTTATTTTCCTTTCAAGACAGGAACTGAACACCGATCGTAAGCAGGTCACAGCTATCACTTAAAAATAAAATAAACATTAAGCTCGTTCATCTGACTTCAAAATTTAATAATTAAAAACAAATTCAAACTTAAGGAATTTAAGAAGTTAAAAAAAGTTTTATAGGTGTAAGTGGCTAGGGTAAAAGAAAAATAGAAAAGAAAAGTAGGTTATTTTCCACCCTGAACTCCCAATAACATGTGATATAATTATAGTTACTAAATTTGGCAGGACCACTTAAAGTGGTGAGCGAAGCGATTGGAGGGTACTTCACGTGTAAAGCTTTCAAGCCCACCAGGTCTGAGACACCAACATGATAGAAATGTGTGGATACTTTTATTTTATCCACAATTACGAGGGTCGTAATAATCAAGCCGACTTAAAGAAATTACAAAGTAAAGAAAACGAGTGTAACAACTCATTTAAACAAACATACACTGCTGAGTATGACCATTCAATCTACTAATACAATTTAACATTTCAAACAAGGCCAAAGTAATCAACTTAAGTGCATGATATTTAATACATTTGATTGTATTTACATATGATTTGACTAGATTCAGGTTTTAACCTCGGGATGAAGTGACCCTTTGCTATTTTCTTGTAATACAGCAGGAAGTATTTTTTGTTATTATTATTATTATTATTAATATTATTGTTTATTATGTTATTATGAATTTTATTTTATATGTATTACATTTTATAATGTGAACAGTTGTCTATTTTATTATTAAGCATATAAGATTGTCAAATTTTTCCTGTTAAAATTATGTATAAAAGAGGGTCAAATAAATAAATTTTCAGATAATTATCACAATGGTTCTAATCATGTTGTTTTAATATATGGGAAAGAATCATGTTCATTTCTTTGCCCAATATTTATATTTTAGTGAAGCCACAGTGAATTTTCATATAAAATACGTAAAAACAATGTCCGATAATTCATTTGAGTAATGAAGTTTTACACTCATCCTAATGCATTGTAATCAAAGTGGTTATGAAACTTAATGACTCCTATAACTGCTGCCGATATCTCAAGTCTTGATAGCTTTTATTGTGGTTTCTGTGTTAAGAACATATGCGTCTAGAGACTTTGTTTTTAATAATTTGCGTGATTAATACAGAATTTAATTGCGCAATGCTTTCATAATATTTTATTTTTTGCACTATAATTTTAGAGAAATTTAAGGTTGATACCATTTAATTTGAGATGTTTACTGGAAATATCGGTTATAGGAGAAAAAAACATTTTTGAGTTTATGCATTAAACTTTTTGAACAGGGAGGTAAGTAAAGGATCTCATTAATATTAAAAATAGAATGATTTCGTTTTTGAATAGAACATTGAATTAATGTATTTATAACTCCAACCCCACCCTTACTATGGATAATATAAAAAGTCGTCTTTGATAGTACATATAAACGAACGTCCCATAGACTTGGCAACGTTGCAATTTCTTGTCTGGCTTCCCATTCCATTGATAAAAGGATAATTGCATCTTTTATACGATGCAACTACTCTTCAGAAATATAGTCTATAAAAACGCAATACTCTTAACATTTTTTTTCTTTTTCCTGGTTTATTAAATAACGAATAATCCTCTCGGATATCATCACCAAATTAAAAAAGAATAAAAAATAAAAATTCTTATCCATCTGTATTTATAATAACGTGAGATTGCTATAAAGTTGGTGGAAATTGACCTCTTGGGAAAGATGAAAGAGAGGGAGCTAAACCAAGATTACATGAAAAAATATGTAAATCGAGCTAGACTTATCAGGATTATCAAGTCCCTACCCACTATAGTCTGCCCTTGAGGAATTAGTACGTAATATTGTATTTATATTTTTCTTCATTTCACCTTACAGATCGTAAGGTTACATTTTATTTCCAAATAGTATTATGTATTGTGTTATTATATCAGTACTCTTAATACATACTCAAGGATAATATCTCATAGGTTCACAAACTCTCGCAATTTGTGCAGCTTACAAATCTACATACATATTTAGTCATAACTTTTAACCTACATTACCTACTCACTCCCTGCTAATAGCTAAGTTTTAGTTGGAATTAAATACAGTTTTACGTACAAAATATCTAGGTCTTGTTCAACTAAAAATAACTTCTCCAATCATACATTTTTAGCCGATCAAATTAAAAAAAAAAATCATTTAACTTTTAATGAAAATGATAATCAGACAAAATTACCAATGGAAATTTCGTTAAACAATACCTTTGAAATATCCGGTGAAACTCAATTACCATCATTCACTCGATGAGGCTTTGCATTTTAAAATATTGAGTTGTCTCCCAAAAAACCCGCTTTGGGGTGGGTGTTAATTTACTTTTTATCGTCAAAACGTTTATTTTCACCAACAAACATTGTAATAAAGTACAAGTATATAAATGTCTGCTAGTGCTAGTGGGAGGCTGTAAAGGTTGGAGACTTTAGTTTAGCTTTTAATACCTATTAAAGGGAATTCCCCCGTTCCCATAAGTCGATAATGTAATAATAGTTCCATAAAATAATAAAATAAACTTTCAATTTTTCAATGAAAATTAAGAAATTGTTTTATCTTAAAAGATAATGTTAGTCAACGTGCAGTGGTATATTGTTTCTAAGTATGCTGAGTAGTCCACATTCTAGATTTCTTCTTGTTGTAATAACACAAAAACCTATTACTCATTATCTCTCTATAAAAAAAAGAAGAAAAGAACATAAAACAGAGACCCCGATTCCTCTAAAATACTCTAATAGAATTAGGGTCGAAATGTAACAATAGTTGGATAAGAGAAAGCTGAGAGGACAAAGTAAAAAGATGCATTAAACACAAGATAGCAAAAAACATGTTTGCCTTTCATAGATATCCTTACACCAAGAGGAAAGCGTTAAGGACGACCAAGGTGCAACGAGGTAGACAGAGATGCAGACGTAACGAGTATGGATGTCGATGTTGCATGGGTCATCTTTAATTGAGAGAATAAAGTCAAAATTTTAATTAATTTCTTAGAACCAAAATCTTGTAATGAATACATTAAATTTAATATATTTTAAATTTCATCAAACAACTCAGAAAGAATCTATGTAAATATTGTTCATATTATTTACATATTACATTCAATGGTTTCAATTGCCTCAGGGCCTTCAATGCTTTCATTCTTTATTTATTTAGTTACTCCAAATGTCGTATTTTCCTGTATGAGAAAGTTTGTGTAAATATCAGTTGAATACGAGCCTACTCAAACACAACTTCATTGAATATTTGATACATTTCAGTGCAATAATATGTCATTGTTTTTATAGTGGTTTAACATACAACATGATAATAACTCATGAGTGCATATATTATTGGCAATTTCAAGTAAAATCAGTAAATATTAAAACGGGACAAATAAATAACTATATTTAGAAGTTGTTAGCTTAGGCCAGTTCACTCAATTCTTATGAGTTCTTGGATCCATATAATTCTTTTGAAACCACTGAACAAGGTGGTTTAGCAGTAAAATGGGTCTCTTTATTTTAAAATGTCGGCCCATTAAACAGTTGTTTTTAATTATGGTTTTTTGAAGATCATTGATTGAAACGGCTTCCAATATCCTAACAAGTACTTTTCAACCAGGCAAAAATGTAAAAAACGCAGTACTAAAAACGTTTGTAGGCCTACATAATGAATGTCTCTTACACCGGTAATGCTATTCCCTACAATTACTCACAGGGTGTGACGGAATTTCTGTTCTTTACTTTATACTTTCTCTTTATTTACTTAAAGTAGAAGGTACCTCAAGGACTTTAACATGAGTACCGGTGGGACAAGCCTAAGGATCCTAGCTGGAACTACACCTTTTCTTCGTGTAATCTTTTGTGATCTCTCTTTCATCTATTATTTCAGGCGTCTTTACGAACTCTTGCTTTCTTCTAACCCTGATGCTCTCAGAATATTCGAGTTTGTTTATAAATACCCATACCTTAAATTGTGTATATATATATATATATATATATATATATATATATATATATATACTATTGGTTTTTTATTATATACTCAGTTCTTCTGTTGTGATGACCTTAAGAACTTTCCACTTTTAAACAACAGCAAAAATATTAAAGCTTTGTGACTTAGATTATTTGGGAGAGCTTACAATAGCTTTTATAGTTAATCGTCACAGGTTACGAAGGGTTGAAACTGAACATGTTTTTCCATCTGTTATCTACACTCACCTTTTAATCAATAGTTCATTTTTGTCTCTTATCTACACAACATTTTAATCAATAGTCCAACCGTCATAAAGTAATGAATTAATAAACATTAATACCTATCAGTATGTTCACGGTTTAATGAACACCCTGTAACTGTTTCATGTATTATTGGGTTAGATTCTCCTCTTATATGATCCCTTTGACGTCTTTCTTGACCAACTTTTGTTCTCTTCCGAACATGACGCCATTAGAGTATTCCAAGCCTAGGTAGGCTTATATTTTATTTTTGTGTCCTATTTAGGGATACTGGACAAGAAGTTTTTTTTTTTTATACTTTGAGGAAAAATGAACATATGGGAACGATTCTTCGACATATTTTGTAGAAAACAAATAAATTCATTTTTATCAATGATTGGAAGTGTTTTTTTATCTCTAGTTTAATAGTTGTTATGCTTGAGTAAGATGATAATTTTATAACATGGGTTTACATTAAAACCCTAGAACACTATTCATTCGTAAAAATTACGACCCATCCTTTATAAAATTCGGAGAACTCGTAGATAAAAGACGGACACGCTCTGTCTTTTTGTTTACCTTTCCGACATTGTGAATAGAGGCCAATGTTTCTTCGGCTAAGCTCAAAGTTGAACCGTTATTACCGTAATCAAGCTTGCGTCGTATATTTTACGAAATATCAGTGTTTGCGAAAGTTTTAACTATTAAGTGTTTGAATTTTTTTTTTTGTAAATTATTGTTTTTATATTGTTAGTTTTTAGTGTTGTAAATAGGTTTTGTGTAAATAGTGATTTTACAGTTCAAAGTGTTTGATTTAGCTATTGATCACTGCAAGGAATGTGATTCTCAGTGAAGACATGACTCTAATATTGGTATTTTTGGCATTCTACCTAATGAACTTATTGTAAATCATTTTCTCTTTTTGTATAAATTAAACACTTATAAATGATGTATTTTATGAATATCCGATTATTTTTTCCAATAAAATAATATTTCTATTTTTTTCGATTTTTTTCCAGATTATTATTTTTTTAAACGTAATTGTAGTGGTGGTAAAAGACATTTTTTTACAGTTAAAATATGTAGGAATTCATTGTTAAATATTTTTATAAGCACTTAAAAACAATAAAGGATTTAATATAAAAAATAGTCATCACTAAAGTAAAGTTTAAAAAATAAAAACAGAAAGTATTAAAATTTACGAATGGAAAGTGATCACGTAACAATGAACTAAGAAAAGTAATCTAGTGTTAGATAATTTTTATTAGAGTCCGCAGGTAACAACAACTACCTTTACAATTTAACGCACGTTCTGTCCGTCTGTCTATCTGTCGCAACCAGTTTACACAAACAAAACCATAAATTCTATATATTTAAAACTCTGCAATTATATATTCTTTATTGCCTCACATATAGGAAAATATACTGTAGAGGTTGCCAAAAAAATACCTTGGGGTAGTAATGGAGCATATAAATCGAGTTGAATATTTTTATTTTTGAAAATATATGGGGTACCTCATGAACTAGAAGTTATTCTATTGAAGAACATTCGTGTTTATTTTACGAAGAAATTAATATGTTGGCACTGCGACGCTTAAAAGACTTCGACTTTATAAAAATAAATGTCTACGAACGTTAAGTCTTTTGTTTTAGCACACGTCTGACCCTTCTATTCTACATTTGGATGTATTTTTATAATTACTGTCTGATAACGGTAAAATAACGATGGGCTTGTATTTAAAAACAAATTGTCGGGTGTATATAAATTACAGTAAATAATTTGACTTACAGGAAATATTAAATTGTTTTGCTAAATCAATAGATCTTATCTAGTACACGTAGTATTGGGTAAGTTTTGTTTTAACAATTTTTACAAAAGTTTCTGATCATTGTATTTGTGTTTATTACAACTTTTTTTACGTTGATAAGAAGAATATACAGGGTGATTCACGAAGTTATCCCCACACTTATACAGCTCATTCTACTAGTAAAAATAATGAAAAAAGTTCATATAAACATATGTCCTATCTCGTTTCGTTTAGCGTCTGTCTGTATGTGTTTTTTAGAAATAAATTTCTATCTTAAAAATGGTTTGAGATATCAAGTTGAAACTTTTTACATTTAATGACCTTATTAGTGTGCATCTTAGATAAAAGTTTCAAAATAATATCATTTACAGAAACAAAATGGCGGTCATTTAAAATGTTCAAATCCTAATAACTTTAAAACGGGTGATGTTACAAAAAAAACGCAAGATACATAAAAAATAGCCCCTTTTAATACAAGCATTTTCGTACCTGGTTTACTGATCTAAGATAAGTAGTAACAGAAATAAGTAACATTTCCCACGTAAAGGTTTGTGTTTTATTCATAATTGCAATGTATTTTCAAAATCAAATCACACACAACATTAAAACATCTTACTTATTTCTGTTACTACTTATCTTAGATCAATAAACCAGGTACCAAAATGCTTGTATTAAAAGGGGCTATTTTTTATGTATCTTGCCTTTTTTTTTGTAAAATCACCCGTTTTAAAGTTATTAGGATTTGAACATTTTAAATGACCGCCATTTTGTTTCTGTAAATGATATTATTTTGAAACTTTTACCTAAGATGCACACTAATAAGGTCATTAAATGTAAAAAGTATCAACTTTATATCTCAAAATATTTTTAAGATAGAAATTTATTTCTAAAAAACACATACAGACAGACAGACGCTAAACGAAACGAGATAGGACATATGTTTATATGAACTTTTTTCATTATTTTTACTAGTAAAATGAGCTGTATAAGTGTGGGGATAACTTCGTGAATCACCCTGTATATTAAACCGTCTTCACTGGCTTCGCTCGTGTACATGTCTATGCCCAAGTTGATCTCGTAAATTTAAAAGAACAATTCCTTGCTATATCAGGATTGAAATAATATATTTTGCTATTCGTTATCGTAAAGAGTTTTGGTTGGTATCATTACACGTATAACTGATATCTGCAAATTCGTATCTAATTTAGTGTTTTATAAGTTACAATAATATCTCAAGTGAAAAATATACGACCTAGACTGGGAATCGAACCCAGGACCTTTGGCTTTACGCGCCAATGCTCTACCAACTGAGCTATCCTAGTCGCTTCCCAGCACAGGGCGTAGATTTCTCACTCGACTTTTTACGTTTATTGCTGCAATTTTGAGTTTCTAAACTAATTTCCTCGCATATATGACATTGAAATTAATTTTTACTCATTTATCAGCCCTTACGTATGTATTTATTAAATTTTATTGCTGGAAAGCGACTAGGATAGCTCAGTTGGTAGAGCATTGGCGCGTAAAGCCAAAGGTCCTGGGTTCGATTCCCAGTCTAGGTCGTATATTTTTCACTTGAAATAATATTGTATTTTCAATACCTGCTAAGTAAAAAATCGTATAAGCGGAAAAATTAATAAATAAAATTTAATTTTATAAGTTGATTAACGAACAATATATAAACATCAAACTGTTTACAATAGAGCCAATTTTGAAATTTATAATTAAATTTTTCTGAATTTCAAAAGGAAACACATAAAAGATTGTGTAACCCAATACTACATGACAGAAGTTGTAAATCCAGCCAGGATTCTTCAGGACTGCATGACACACTCAATATAATTGATCCTTAAGGGCAACATGTTCATAGATCAAATATTGTCATAATCGGGTTACTGGTTATGTTTGTATAGTAATCGTACTTGACAAGTTAATAATATTCATGTTGCACTGCTCTGACAAAGACTTTGACATCCTTTCAAAGAATCCAATATTCTATGGCTTCATATCAAATATGTTTTATGTGTAATATAACTCTCTGACTGGTGAGTATGAAACATTCAAGTTACTAAATAAATAATAAGATATATAACTGACGCCCCTGGGGGTGTGATTTAATTAAAACCGACCTAAAAGTGTAAATATAGGGTTCTGCAAATATATCGTAAATATTTTAATATCCCAGCTTCCAGTAAACGTGACAAAATTTTCAGCATGGAGTGGGAATTTTTTTTTAATAATGTTTACAAAGCGTGTCGAAATGGTGGTTTCATATAGAAGGTTTTCAAAAAAATAAAAAAGTTTTTTTTTTTTACTGTTCCAGTGTAACACGTTAAGTTTTAGTTAGGTAATCGTAAAAAATCTCGACTGTTTTTTTTTATTGATGTTCCCATTTTAAATACAGAGAAAACGGAATAATTTAATTTCGACTTGCAACCACTTTGGTGGCTACAAATATAAAGATATAATCATTATACTTACTAAAGAAGACTACTAGTCTACTTTATGGAACGATATGGCTATTGATAAAAGAGAAACGAAGACTTCAAAATGGTGGCGATTAAAAAAAGTTTTATTTTTGTTTTATATCTCGTGAGTTATTCAACTTATATCACATTAAAATAAACAAAAATGTTCTTTTTGAAATTCTTCATACAGTGGTACTAACGACAATTTAAATTATTACAATCCTGAACTTCCTAGAGTATTTTTATACTTACAACATTCGTCAGATAGGGAAGAAACAAGTGGAGGTTACACAGGGTTCAGAGAGAGAGAGAGAGAGAGAGAGAGAGAGAGAGAGAGAGAGAGAGAGAGAGAGAGAGAGAGAGAGAGAGAGAGAGAGAGAGAGAGAGAGAGAGAGAGAGAGAGAGAGAGAGAGAGAGAGAGAGAGAGAGAGAGAGAGAGAGAGAGAGAGAGAGAGAGAGAGAGAGAGAGAGAGAGAGAGAGAGAGAGAGAGAGAGAGAGAGAGAGAGAGAGAGAGAGAGAGAGAGAGAGAGAGAGAGAGAGAGAGAGAGAGAGAGAGAGAGAGAGAGAGAGAGAGAGAGAGAGAGAGAGAGAGAGAGAGAGAGAGAGAGAGAGATTCTAGGCTTATTAGGGTTACGCCGATATTAAGAAAGTATTTACGTACACAATTACGAGGTTCAAGCAACGTGTTGCAACTATATTAAAGAAAACGTGGAACGTATTCCACTTATTAAGATCCATTGATTTAAAAATACAATTTGAAATTATTTCCAAAGTCCAACAAATAAACCTTAGGTATTCTAATTCTTACGATTCCAAGAAATAAATATCAACTGTATGTTCATTAGGAATAAATTGATCAATTTTTGAAAGTGTTATTTATGAATGTTTTAGCGTTTTCATTTAAATATTATTGATCGAAAATACTAATTTTAACTTTTCACACCCCCCCCCCCACACACACAAAATTAATACAAAACTAAATGCTTTATTTCATTAGATCAATTCTACTTTCCTAATTTCCTCTGCATTTATTACATCCAAACCAAATTTTAATTTCCCAATGGTGGAATTTCCCACTTAGAGAATAAAAGTAATGTGATGGGAAAAAGAGATGATTTATGATATTTGTTATGATCCGAAACCACTTAGTGCAGCAGTGATTTCTCAGTTCATTAATTAGAAAAAAAAGTTATTAATTTGAGGAGTTTTAGATACAATTACTGATTTAGACTATGGAACAAATTTTTAAAACTTTTAAAAAGCCTCCATTGTCTACTAACAAAATATTGGAAACTTTGGAGTGGTAAAATAAGTTGACAGACGGACAAATATTAACAAATCCAACATTTTGTTTCATCTTGTGTCTCTGTCACTAAATATGAGTTGTCGCTTCAGGTTTTTACTATGTAATTGAATGTAGAGTGAATAGATTCCATAATAAGTTTCCAAATCTATTAGCGTTTAGAGTGGATAGGACATATCTGATCTTGTATTGAAAATTTTAGGGCATGGGGAGATGTTGTTAGAGTTGTTAAATTTACTATTCCAGAACATTAACGTACAGGCGGGAATAAATATAGAATTTTTGTGTCTGGTCAGAAATCGGAGTGAAAACATAAAATAATGATAGTATTATTACGTACCTCATAAATAGGAATTATAATTACACCATAAAGAAATTTAACAGTTTACTTTGATTTCATCATAATAGACGAAATAAATGTGTATTTTTTAAAAAAAGTTAAATAAAATTAAAACATTGAACTAATGTGAAAACTAAAACAAAAACACAATGAAATTCATTAAATGATAAATTAATTTAAATAAACTAAAAAAAAAATTGATTCCCTTTTATATAGCAAGATGAAAATATATTATTGTTATATTCTTGGTTATCTGGCAAATGTCAGAAATGATCTCCCGTAGGATATCAATATAGTGAGTACTACCGCGGAATCATAAAACACTCTAGCTAGATCAGTAGATCTTTTAAAATTTAGTCTAAGTTAACATCCATTTCATTTATCTTTCGTATCAGGTTTCTCTTAAGAAAATATTGTATTCCATCGAACCTCACGCTATTAAATCATTCAAGGATAGTGTAAAGGTTTTCGGCTTCAAATACCAGGAACAAACCAAGAACCAAGAACAGGACCAAACCAGGAATTATCCGTACATTTTTACATTCAACTTGATGGAATTTATAAAACATTTGTTATTTCTTGAGGAATAATTAATCTATGTGAAAACCTGAAATCAATGTACTGAACAAAAAAATTACGTTGAACATTTTCAAATGTGTGTGTGTGTTACGAAATCGAATATATAAACATGACTTTGAAACACGATATATATTTCCACTTCTAAAAATTAAAACAAACTAGTTTCAAACATATGATTAACTCACAGTATTTCTCATAAACATGGGCGTACTTTTAGAGATAACGTTTTATCTATGTCATAAATTGAAAACAACATTTGTATACATACATTATATTCTGACATAAACAGAGCCAAATACAATTAATAAACTTCAGTTAAACATCAAAACGTTTCACTGTTGTTGTATAATTTTAAATTAGGTTTACATTTTATCAAATTTATTTTACAAAAATATTATACTTTTAATACATTTCAATATACTGAATATTAAATAATATTTATAACAATGAAACTTTACAAACTGTTTAAAGTTTGATATTATAATTATTCAAAGAGAAAAACTATTTATTTTGTAGGTAAATGACGTTTTTCAGTATAGTCTGATATATATATATATATATATATATATATATCCCAATGGAGGGATTACAGTTTGTTAAAAATAGTGTTTAAATTGCTTGTCGGGTTGGGGGGAGTAATTTAAATAAAATACTGTCACTTCCAGAACTCTGCACAATCGCAAACATAAGTTTATCTATAATATTTAAATACTCTCATAAACTTAACTTTCTAGCAGCCAGTATAGCAATTGTATGGGTATACTTATTACTGACATTTGCCAGATAACCAAGAATATAACAATAATATATTTTCATCTTGCTATATAAAAGGGAATCTTTTTTTTTTGAAGTTTATATAAATCAATTTATCATTTAAGAATTTTATTGTGTTTTTTGTTTTAGTTTTCACATTAGTTCAATGTTTTAATTATATTTAACTTCTTAAAAAAATACACATTTATTTCGTCTATTATGATGAAATCAAAATAAGCTGTGAAATTTCTTTATGGTGTAATTATAATTCCTATTTATGAGGTACGTAATAATACTATCATTATTTTATGTTTTCACTCTGATTTCCGACCAGACACAAAAATTCTATATTTATTACCGTCTGTACGTTAATGTTCTGGAATAGTAAATTTAATAACTCTAACAACATCTCCCCATGCCCGAAAATTGTCAATACAAGATCAGATATGTCCTATCAACTCTACATGCAAATAGATTTGGAAACTTATTATGGAATCTATTCACTCTACATAGTAAAAACCTGAAGCGACAACTCATATTTAGGGACAGAGACACAAGATGAAACAAAAGTTGGTTTGTTAATATTTCGTCCGTCTGTCAACTTATTTTACGACTCCCAAAGTTTCCAATAGTTTGTCAGTTAGCCAATGGAGGCTTTTTAAATGTTTTAAAAATTAGTTCCATCGTCTGAATCAGTAATTGTATTTAAAAATCCTCAAATTAAATTTTTTTTTCTAATTAATGAACTGAGAAATCACAATTCACTTTCTGTTTTCACAATTGTTCAATGTTTTAATTTTATATATATATATATATATATATATATATATATATAATAATAATAATAATAATAATATATATATATATATATATATATATATATACATGTATAAGACCTTTTGAGTGCCTGGCGATTCCTGACCTTGGAGCGGTTATACGATCAGACATAAGGCCACCTTTTGGGTGCCTGAGTATAAATGTTATACCGTGTATACAATTACCACCTTTCCAGTGCCTGGCTTATATATTAAATGCATTTGCGTCATTTTGGGGGCTTGATATAAAGATACCACTATTGCGACCTTTCCAGTGCCTGGCTTATACTTTAAAACGCATTCTCGGCATTTTGGGTGCTTGATATAAAGATACCACTATTGCGACCTTACAAATGCCTGGTTTATACATTAGACATATTCACGACTTTTGAGAGATCGATGTTCGCGCGTTTTTTTTTTTTTGGAGGTGTTTGTTATTTTAACTGACCTCCCCCCCCCCCCGTCACTTCCACTCCAACCACATCTGTCTTTCGCGAGTAAACTCCGGGCTGCACTATACATTTTTCATGTATTTCACACTAACAATTAACAATACCGCATCATATTGAACAGAATGACTATAAAAAAATAAGGAAGTGATATTCTTATTGTAGAGGTGTTCAGTTTACATATTGATCTACACTCTTCTAATGACCTATTATTATAAACTAGATCTCAAATCTCTAGTCTAAAAATTCTCATCGTAATAGTAAAACAACATAATTGAGGGCGGCAATAGCCGCCAGATGTAAGTATGGCCGGCGAACCACCACCCTTATATACATTGAATTTTACGCGAGTTTTCTAGTTTATTACTGTTTTTAAATTCAAAAAGCCCCTTGAACTTATAAGATGTAAGAAAAACGTTTAAGTTTATCATTAAAAGAATAATATTTCACTTATAATTGTTAGTTATTAAGTTATATTAAGTTAAAGTTCTGATTTGACGGTTTACCGACAAAAATTTTTTTTTCTTCAGCCAAAAAATTCAGGCGACGCTTCCCGTATTAACGCTGGATGCGAGTATGTGTGAGCACGCATCTTCGATTTCCACCATATGGCTAACATATATATATATATAACAATACATAATATTGTCTTCAATTTTGGGATTTCAGTCTTGGGACTGTGAGTAACGAGGTTCCCCTAATTTCCCGTTACATATTAAGGATGGGCCCTCCGGGATAGGTCTCCCACCGTAAATTGACATACTGGTCAAATCAAAACGAAAGAAAAAAATCATAATCTGACCTCGAGCGACGCAGTCTAGGTCAGTAATTAAGTGGGATACCCTAGGAAGAAATAAAAGAGATGCGTAACGTTATAATTTAATTTGGAATTACTATTATAATTTTTGGGGGAAAACAAATTAATTTTGTTCAATATTTAGTAAACGTATTTTGGATTCAGCGTTAATTCGGGTAAATCGCCGAAGAAAGAAGGTATACTAATAAAAAAAGTGTCGGTTGTAATTAGTCGCGGTATAATTTCTAAATAATGAAAAATAAAAATAATTTCATCAAAATAGTAAGCTCGGTTTCCTGGCCACTCAGGTATTGATGGTAAAGAGAGAGCAGATGAATTAGCCAGGTCAGGTTCAGAATCCCCTTTCGTGGGCCCGGAACCGGTATTCGGGATCTCCTGTGGACATGCCAGAGCAGCGGTTAATACGTGGATACGGGAGGGGATGAATAGGGCCTGGACGAATTCAACCACTAGTAGACCTGCAAAAAGGTAATTTAGACCAAGCAAGAAACATGCTGAACAACTCATCTCTCTCAGAAGAGATAACATGAGGTGGGTGGTTGGGCTCTTAACGAGCCACTGTCACCTCAGAAAACATCTACACAGGATAGGGATTGCAGCAGACAATACTTGCAGGAAATGTGGTTTGGCTGAAGAGTCCGCAGAACACATTCTTTTAGAGTGTGAGGCGTTAGGACGAGCCAGGCTATACTCTCTAGGCCTGTCGGGGAAAGAGATGGAAACCATCCTAGATAACCCTATTGGTAGTATCTGTTCCTTCATCAGGATGACGGGTATCACTAGTTGAGTGTAGGAAGGAAATTGGGGCGGCAAAAGATCTTTAGGTCGACGCCGGTGAGGCCTCTGAAGGTGGCTTTCACAGCCCAGAACGGAAAAAAAGGTCGGTTTGGTTAAAAAGTCGTTTGGTTAAATATTACAAAAGTTTTTGTCGTAAGGTTATGCCGAAATACCTGTGAATACATATATAGACATACATAATTCAAATATTATACATACATTTCTATAAATATAAAAAATAAATGCAAGTGATTTTAGTTGAATAATCAGAACGTAATCATTACTTTAAATTAGCAGAAGAAAGATTAGAATTAGTTGATCGTATTTTCTTTGGCTAAAGCCAAGAGATATTTATGTCTGTTAGCATCCTGCCATACATCTTATCTGCTGATAAGCGATTGGTTTACAATCTAAAACACTATTCTTATCGAAGGTCAAATCTTTACAAAAATATATTGAAATACTAAACTGACTTTAAATCTCTTTACTTTTATACAACTTCCGAAATAATAAATAGTTATTAAATAAATAATAGTCCATCCGTTTCGTCGGGGCTATCTGCGCGCGCATCACCCATTGTCGGTGTAATCACCACACAATGGACCCCACAATTCTACAAATTACTTTTTCTAGCATGTATATACTTCTACAAGAAAACCAGTAGTTTACCTTACTTATCCGCATCCGAGAATTTACGTATTTTATCGTCAATTTTTATTTTTTTTCACAGGTACCGGTACCTTTTTATAAGGGCGACAGGAAGAAATAATTAACATCGTGGTAGTTTTTGAAATTTTCGGTATTCTATTTAGACTTAACGTAAGTATCAAATTTTGAAATTTTATATAAGTATCATTAAAAAGAAAAAATATATATTGCACAAAAAGAAATAAGAATTTATTCGAAATTTACTTATTATACTATACTTACGAAAAGAAATATTATTTTTGTGAAAGAAAAAAAAAAGTAAACAAGACTACAGAAATTTTTAGCATGGCTGTTGATTTTGGTGACGAAGATTTTGAACGTAATTATTAACAAAGATGCATATTTAGGTGTAGAACATATACAGCGCTTCGGCGATTTAATAAAAGAATTTTTTAATATTGATTTCTTAGGAATGGAAGAATAACAAATTTATGATATGATTACTCCCGCTTCTCCTGATAGATCTAGAATTCAAATTTTATTTCGGCCTTTAACAGATGATGACATGCTCAGAGGTCACTTTGTGTGCAGTTTTTTTGACACTGAAACTATTTATATTTATCACTATTTAAATGAAAAGAAAGATCATAGTCACTTATAGATTAGTTTTGCTAAAATTATAACCATTTTATTTTCAATCTGGAAAGACTATAAAGTTGCCTGAAGTTCAACTTCAGAGTGAGTGTGATTGTGGTATATTCGCAATTGCTTTTGCGACATCTATTGTACATGGTATTAGACTAGATTATGTGCGATATAACTGTGATAATAATTGTATGCGACAATTTCTCTTACGTATATTTAGAGAGCGTTCTATAAAAAACTTTCCTTTTTATTTTATTCAAATTCCTTCTTGGCATCTTCAATATTCAATGATCAATTGTGATTATGATATCATAAAAAATGGAGGACGTCTAAATGATTATCATATTGAAAGATTTCATAACCTACTTCTACGGTTTACTATTTACAAGCCTCAACATACCGGAAGACTTCAAGTTCTTTCAAAAATCAAACCAATGGCTGAGCGTGAAAAAGATATTCAAATTTTGTTTTCTAATTATTCTGAACATTGGTTATGTAGCTATTACGATGGTAAGTTATTATATATTTATGATTCTTCAAAATCTGATACATTAGATGCAGATTTAAAAAAAATTTTTGAAAAAGCTTTATCCATTTTATTTTAACAAAAATGAAAAAGATTATATTTCCTTCTGTATCCCAGCAACTTAATGGAGTTGATTGTGGCGTTTTCGCGATAGCATTTTTGCCACTTCATTAGTATTTGGCCATGATCCGCAAAATATTACTTATACATATTCCTTAATGCGTAATCATATATTTAAACTTTTAAGTGGAAATATCTTAACTTTGTAACTTTCTAAATACTGTTTGCTTATTAAATACCAATCAAATGTGCGATACCTTAAAGATGCTATGTTAAAAAAAATTAATGCCGAGGAAATTGAGTTTGTTGCCGAAGATACAATTCGAGCGAAGAATATGCACAAAAAAATAATAAAGTTTTTAATGAATGATGAAGCGGGTAGTTCACGAACTGCAGGATTAGCTAGAGTAATTAAAATAAAAGCTGGATAAAAAATTATGATAAGACGAAATATTGATGTTTCTATCGGCTTAGCTAATGGTACAATAGGTACTATTATTTCTGTAACAAGAGATAATAATAATGTTGTCGACACTATTAAAATTGAACTTACCAATAAAAGACAATATTCTATAGAACGTATAGAATCTAAATTTCAATTAATGAGGAATGCTTTTATAATAAGAAAACAATTTCCAATTTGCAATAGTTATGGAATAACTATTCATAAAAGTCAAGGTCTAAACTTAGAAAATGCAGTAGTTGAAGCTAGAAAAAACTTTAACTTGTAAATAAAATATAAAATAATAATGCTCATGTTATCTTCTTTAGAAATATTTTAAGTTTTAAATTGAATTTTCGATTTTTAACTGCTCACTTACGTTTAAAAAAAAATCTAAATACTATTTTATGGTTGTTGAAGGTGTTATGCAAGTTATATTCAAGTCTTTGTATAATACAACTTCGAAATGATTATTAATATAATATATGCTCAATAAATTTTATATTATTGGTTTATTAATAAAAATTGCTTTTCCAAGATGGTAGTATTTAGGAATTTATTAATAAATCAAATGTGGGGTGATATGTCGCCCACTGGAATAGTGTTCAGAGACAACCCCCACCCCAGTATGATTTCTCATGCTTTCGCTGCCTTATTTATTAAATTACTTCAGATACAAGGAAAAGGAAAATGTAACAATGTGTTGAGTAAGTTAAATGGAATAAAACGCAAGGTCATACTTACGAAAGTTTTACCTTTTCGAAAGGTTTTTTTGTTGAGTACTATCTAAATTTATTCTAAATTCTGGACAAGCAGGGTGATTATCACCAGATCAATTATCATGGTTGATGAAATGAATGTTAAGCTTACATATGTCTTGAGTTGCCTAAATCATTTATTTATTGAACTACTGGACGGTGAAGTGCAATTTTCTCTCCATGTAATACTTAGGAAACAACAGTTTATATAAAACAATACAATTTATCCAGGGTGTTCTTCCCGACCGATTTGTTGAATTAATTCCGTTAAGAAAGGTAAATTAAATGGATAACACTTGTTTTTTTTCTAGGGGGATTCTCAGCATCTAAGGGTTCTTGTCTCTGAAAAACAACATAACTTATCAGAGGCGTACTTACACCTCTATTCATTTCTAGAAATAAAAATGTCTGACTTTTACGTGGCATAGTATGACTTTATAATTTGAGTGACCCTCAAAAATAAGGTAAACAATAAATAAACGTTTGTCCTTCATATTCCAGACCTATTAATAGTATTTTTTTAATCAATTAAAAACATTATTAAATATTTAAAATATAGTTGTAAAGTTCCTGAATACAAAAATGTAGTCAAATTTGCGACCGGGCAAATATTAATATTGTGTCCAACTGTAAAATAAACAGTGAATTGGCGCAGGTAGAAAAAAACACACCATGTGACAACGTTGCATTACTCCCTCCTTACTAAGCATAAGTGGGTCATAACTAGATATCCACAGCCTATTTCTACTATTTTTTTAAAATTTGCTACTACCTAATATTGTTTGTTCGAATTTCTATAACTAACTATAAATGTTTATCTATACAATCTCAAAACCAACCCCTCACTTCTCCAACCATCAAATGTCAACCGATTCTTACTTCATAGAGCACAAGTTTATTTGTTGTTAAAATTATATAATATTTGTGATGCAATTTTCCCTTTTCTGTTCAAATATATATTCTTTTACTGATACATTAAAAATATAAATACCATATTGTTCGTCATTAACAAATAAAAGTTTCACTCTCTTGTAATTGTTTTATAATGTTAACAAGTTTTCAATATATACGACTTTAACATTTTAAAATGGAAATCATTTTCAAATCTCGTGTAAAACGTTACATGAAAAATGCGTTTATCAAATCTGAACTCAATATCATATATATTTCTAAAGTTATAATGTTATTTTATTTTTAAAAATGGCGGATATTCGAAAACTAAGCACGATCGGATTATCCTACATGTTATATAGCATTTAATGTATATATTGTCGTACTTAATCTGTTCTATTGAACTGTACTATTGAAGTTTTGATTGTTCTGAAGTTTGATTGAGTAATTTCAACTTATTTGTCACAAACATTTCTTTTGGATGAGTTCGATACAGTTGTCAAAGAATTCTGATGATATTTAACCGTTTTTTAAATTCAATGTATAATATAAATTACTAAATCCATAATAAATCGAGAAATCTTAATTTTTGTTCAGTTTTCTTCAAATTGTTTAACATATCTTAAAACGAAGTTAGATAAAATATATTTCGTTTTGACTGTTGGTCTCTTTAACTTCGATAAATAAAGAAATTTGTCAAAAAAAATCAACTATTTTAAGGCAAAATGTTTTTACGTGTTTCACAAATTGCTGAACAGTATTTTTTGTAAAGATAAATGTGTAAATATTTGATTAAACAATTCCTTGTAGACATCTTAGTTTAGTTCAGTTGAAGCTCGATGTGTTTTTTTCAGTAACACTCCTAACAAGCTCAGTGTGTTCCAATGAAGGAAGAACTACTTCCTGACACAATTCTTCAAATGTTGATGAGTAACCTATAGGCTTACATGTGAACAAACCAACTGTGTGAACGGAAATATAGTTTATTCTCTGATGAGATGATAATTGTGAATAACATGCGTCCGTGATTCTGTTTTGGATGTGGGCTGGGGGGGGGGGGGTGTTTTTCTGTTCTTGTAAAACTGCAACCTCTATTATTTTCACGGTGTCTCATTATTGTATTTTCAACATTGTTCTATTTAACACGAATCTTAAAAACAACAAACGTACTTTCTTTGTAGAATCGTAATTAATTTAGTATTATAAATAGCCTTTCCTAAATAAATTGAAATATTTAGGCTTATTAAAAAAAATAACGAGATTTAGATTCGAACCAACTACCTAGAAAAACAAAGATTAATATAGTTCCTCTATATAATAAAAATAAAGTCCTCTTTAGACTTCACTCTGGCTGTCTATCTTTCCGTTTTCAGGATAATATTGTGAACTAGGGAAATTACCAAATTTGTGATTTAACTAATAACTACAGTACTGTATTTCATTTATTGCTAAAATTAAATATAAATATAAGACACCACAATTAAAGATACTTTACGAAAGTGCTATCCTTCTGCGCCAAAGAAGCCTATAACTTTGACCATACATAGGTTATTGAAATAAGTTATTGGAATTTTTGAGTTCTCCAATATTCTGCTCGAGTTGTTGAATAGCTATAGTACAATTTATTGTTTAAAATCTTTGAAATATTTTCTAGGACTTCTTCAACTTTAACGTCAGGTAATTTGTTGTGCCTCCCACCTCTGACTCATCCATTTAAAATTTAGTACTTTAAAAAAAAAATCCTTACCTATATAACACTCTTAAAGTGTGCTTCAATATATACATACACACAAACTTTCTTATTTAACAAGAAACAGTTCTTAGACAAAGTTCGTTATTGTTTTGATCCATTCACTTGTTTACAATTAATATGTAACAGTAGTAATATTAATTATCTTAATTAAAATGGCATCGTTATTACTAAGAAAATCAAGATTCCTAAAATGTAAAAGGCATACGCTATTTTTAATTGTTGGCAATATGAATTGGGATAGTGTTCGCTTTCTTTAAGTCTAAAGGAATTTTTAAAACAATGATTTTCCCGAAAAGATAAAACGTCAGGCTCATTTAAAATATATTTTAAAATGTCTCTTAGTGTCATAAAACTAAGAGAGGTTAGGTTAGTCTTAACGCCCTGGCTACTTGAACCTCAACATAGCAGTTAAGACAAAATAATTCCTAATAATGAGAGAGCTGTAATGGTCAGTCACAATATTTTTAGGAAACATAAATTACAGAATACCGTAGAAACCTTTCTATCAAACTTTCCTAAAATAAATTTTAGTTTTATTGATGTTACAAATTCACACACATATAAAAGAAAACAAAGATATACATTTTCGGTTTAAAAGACAAATTTTTACGTCAGTCGTGAATTCTTTCCTAGCTATTTATAATTTTTAACAGTTTAAGAAGTCCGTTTCTTTCGATTGAGTACATCAATAACAGTTATTACAATCCACCTCAATGTAAAAACGGTAAACGGTATTTTTTTGGAAAGTTTTTGGCAATCTATAATCACAAATCCTTAATATTTTTAGTAAAAGGATATAGGTTTTAAATTCGATCCTGACCATTCTGTTCCGGTTAAACCAAAGGTCTGTGGAAAGAAGTATTTATTCCATAACAATAATAATTATAACCTTAAACGGTCCTAATGTGCGATAACTTTTAGTTGAAACTAAAGCGTTTTAAATATTGTGCTGAAATTTGATACTGTCTCAATAATATGTGTTTAAAATAATAATGAAATATAAATGTCCAAAATTTAAAAGATTAGGATTAAAATTGGATTTAATTTTTATTATTGAAATATTTTCATACTGATTGTATTGAATTTTTGTATAAATGTAATTGCACTGCATTAAAGACAACAGATACTAGGCATTGGAGACATTAGTCTAAAACCGTTCACAAAACTTTTAGTTTCTTTTATAAATCAACACACTGTAGCCCCTTTGTTTTATTAGGGGCAGGGGCTACCTGAACGACTACTAGACTGCTAATTTTGCAGCTTGTTCAATTTTTATGTCTACAATCAATGAAACATGAAGTAATACAACAAAATATAATGTTAGGTAAACTCTAAACATATACTCAATAATAAACATAAACTCTTGATGTTAGATCAATTTGGACGATGATCATAGATCATATCTGATTGACGTTTATGCAACCGGCCACTACATACCGGCCACCAAGTCAATGCTAAATATTACAAGGAAAGAAGATTTGTAGCATTATTTCGTAAAAATTTGGTATCTAGCCCTCATAATTAGTTATAGATTTGGTTGTTAATACATTTTCCTAAGTAGGCCTTCGTCGTTTAAAATAGCAATTTCAATATATTTATTAATTCATTTTATATTATATAAATGTTATACTAATCAATGTTATATAATATATTTTTAATATCTCCAAAAAGTTTACATTTCTACTGTGTTTTTAGAATATACACATTTTGTCTGAATAGAGATAAATTTATACGAAGAAAAACTACAATCTCAATCTCTCTTTTTTTAAAAGTAGAAATGTCTTTCAAATTTTTATTAATAGATTACCATAGGGCAAAAAAGGATGTGATGTAATATTTATAGAGATGGTTGGTTTTTATTTATTAATATTTTAAACTTAAATGAAGTCAATGAATACGTATTCAAAGGTGACGATAGTCTTGCTTCCTTTTCACTAGATGCAAGGGATAAATCAGAAATAAAGTAAGTACTATACAGTATATAGAGTTAAATCGTTAACTTTTTGCGAGATGACAACGTCAGACACAATTGTCACACATTAACAATAAGCCAGATTAACCATTAAGTTTTACTAGATGTAAGGGATAAATCTAAAATAAAGTAAACACTATACAGTATGTACAGTTAAACCGTTAACTTTTGTAAGATTATAAAGTCAGACCCAATTGTCACACATTAACAATAAGCCTGATAAACCATTAAGTTTTACTAGATGTAGTGGATAAATAAGAAATAAAGTAAACACTATAGAGTATGTAAAGTTACGCCGATAACTTTTGTAAGATTAAAAAGTCAGACCCATATGTTACACATTAACAATAAGCCTGATAAACCATAGGGACAAACTTTAAAGTATTGCGGCATAAGTCTCAAAGATTCCTGTTTTTCTCACGGTCAATTATATGTAGCTTGATCTCGAGTAGGAAATCCGAAAAATTTGTATAACTTACCCCAGATAACAAAGGAAAAATGTTGTTTATAAACAAGAATTTTAAATAGTTAGAATGTTTTCAATAAAAAGCTTTTACTTCTTATATTTTGAGGTTTATCTCTTTATATTCCAACTACCACACAATCCTATAACACCGGATCATCTGAAAAAAGTTACTGTTACTGAGTAAATTTCTACTTTGTAAAAATACTTTATTTAACTCATTACTATCATTTTTAGGGTCTTGCGCATGATTCTTCAATTAGGTGCTAGCAGACGGGTTTACGAATATTTTGAAATCAAGATCATATTCAACATTTCTTTTGTGAATAACATATGATAGAAGTCCCGGGCGAAGCTGGGTTAAACCAATAGTAACTCAATAAAAACCTTCTCCTTAAAATAATTCATGTGTGTGCCAATTTTCATGTTAATCGGTCAAACAGTGTCTTAGTATTAATGTTAGACTGGGTAAGTAACATGATGATGTTTATAATAATTAGATTACAACCTTCTCCATGAAATAATACATGTGTATGCCAATTTTCATGTTAATCGGTCAAACAGTGTCTTAGTATTAATGTTAGACTGGGTAAGTAACCAGATGATGTTTATAATAATTAGATAAATACCTTTTCCATGAAATAATGCATGTGTGTGCCAATTTTCATGTTAATCGGTCAAACAGTGTCTTAGTATTAATGTTAGACTGGGTAAGTAACATGATGATGTTTATAATAATTAGATTACAACCTTCTCCATGAAATAATACATGTGTATGCCAATTTTCATGTTAATCGGTCAAACAGTGTCTTAGTATTAATGTTAGACTGGGTAAGTAACCAGATGATGTTTATAATAATTAGATAAATACCTTCTCCATGAAATAATGCATGTGTGTGCCAATTTTCATGTTAATCGGTCAAACAGTGTCTTAGTATTAATGTTAGACTGGGTAAGTAACATGATAGCGTTTATAATAATTAGATAAAAACATTCTACATTATTGAGTTAAATGAGTTTGAAAATTTTCTTCGTAATCTGTCAAACGGTGTCATAGTATTATTGTTGGGCTGGGGTAAGTAACATTATGGTTTTATAATAAATAGGGAAAATGAAAAAAAAAACGTATTGGCCAATTTTTATGGTGATCGGTCAAACGGTGTCTTAATATTAATGTTGCGCTGGGTAAGTTGCGTAATAGCGTTTATTAGTTCGATAAATGATCTAAATCAATAAATATGGTATTAAATAATCTAGATTGTTTTTTATCTATAGAAAAAAAGTCTACTTAAAATATTATCGTGTGTTTCCACCCACAAGTCTATAGAAAAAATCGTCATACAAAATTTGATGTTAATTGTTTATTTTCCATCGATTTAAACTAAAATAAACCAAATTTTTAATGCCAATTGCAGAGAGAGATTTAGGGAGATAACAAAAATGAGAGTATAGAAGAAGGGAAAATGTTGGGGACAAGACAATGTTGGCAGCATTTGTTGCAAAAATCCGTGTTATGTTAACTTATGTTAAGGGGACAGTAAGTTATATATACTCTTGATGAGAATACACTGTCCTCCTAATATTCAGAGGACAGTAACTGTGCTCTGAACATGAGTATATATGCGAAAAATGTCCTCTGATCAAGAGCGAGAATGTCTTAAACACTAAATGTCTCAAACAAATAGTGAGGCAAAATATCATGATTTTGAAAAAAACACAAAATACGCGACTACAGCCAAACGGTTGAGATCGGACATGGGTCCATATGAACTTTTTTATTCCATTTAGTGAGTAGAACATACTGGCGAAGTTAATGGTGTCACCCTGTATATATATAGGGTCTATCATTGTTAGGTTAAACTTTGTGCCAAGTTCAAACTGAATCGGTCAAACTGTTCTCTAGGTATAAATCATTTTGGAAAAGAAACAAAATGGCGGATGTCTGGAAAACGAAGCTTTTCTGGCCCTAGGTATATATGAACAATTTTGATTTTTTTTAGGTGGACCCCTATCATCTTCTGAAGTTGTGCCAAACTCTCGCAAAACACCCTGTATGCTAAACAATTAAAGCGTTTAATACAACCTAATCTACTGTATTTGAATAAGTAAGCAAATTCATATGTAACTGAAAACGAGTAAAACTGAATGGTATTAACCTAATATGAACATAATATAGGGTTACCGTAACTCGACTTATTTCCGGCGGGATGTGATAGGTGACTAATGAACAACAAATGTAACGGCTTTGTAGCGCGCACTAGAATGGTTAATTTATAGTATAGATTAATTTGTTTGGACACAAGTTTAGGATTCCAACTTCTCTACAAAGTGTGCACTTGTTTCGTAAAATTCATTGTTAAATTGATATTTTGGAAATTATTAATCTACAACTTTTGAGCTGCTTGTCTCTTAGTATTTGAACAAAAATGTGTTTGTATATTGTTCAATTGCACATATGTCAAATTACATTGGTGGATTACTAGGAAAGTTGTAGGGTAGTTTTTATTTCTTCCCCTCTCTATGTTTTTTGGGGTGCTGAATCCGAATCTGAGGTTTGCTTACAAAATTTCGTGACGCAACATTGACAAAAATGCAAAAAAGGTAAAAAATCTCATTCTTGCAGGTTTTCTCTATTCTTTAATAACCTCTCTAGCATACTCAAAATGAAAGAATATAAAATTTCCTACATATTTTACTATTTAGGTTATTTCTCCGACGAACCGTTAGGGCTCAAAAAACCCACTTTTCCACACCAACACTCAATTTTACTATTAAAACTTTCATTTAGTGAATTCCTCCTACTTTTAAGGTGAATACATACATATAGGCTGGGTTCAACTGTTATGCCATCTATTATATAAAAAAAAAAAGTTATCTAAGTATCCTAGTACATTCGTACAAGCCTTGACCAAGTTTAGGCATAGCTTAATCAATCTTTCCATAAATTATGTTTTTATAAAGAATTAATTTGTTCTTCAGTACAGAATAATGGGATCTAGTAAAAAAAGTTGTAATTCCAACGAAAAATCTGGAAACATTACATGGGACTATTGTTATATTGTATTCTGTTACATATGATTATATACAGGATGCCCCCGAACTCTCTGGTCCCCTTTTGTGGATTTGTTATACAGACGAAAAAGTAAGCACCGTTGACCTATGTTTATATTGTGAAATTTGTTTGTCTCGATTCCAGGAACAAATCCACAAAAGGGGACCAGAGTTTTCGAGGGCATCCTGTATATTTGCAATTTATAATATAGCAGTTGTATGTATTAATACTATTATCTAAAGCACAAATAACAAGATAGGTTAATAAGGTCGGTTCCACTAAAGGGCCTAGGGAAAATTTGTATTATCTGTTTCCATAAACGTGACGATCCTAAGGTGGCCATTAGCAAACTTTTTTTTTTTACATGTAGTAAGGGCGTGTAATTTCGGGAGTGTTTGTGAAAAAAACATATTTACTTATATTTATAGGTTTGTCATTAACGCATGCTTTTAACAGAACCAATTAGTGAAAACCCGGTGGTCCTTTATGGCCGTTCGGGTTCAAAACCTTTCTATAAGTTAGGTGGTTTATGATATTTGTTAAGTGTGAGGATTTCCCAGTGTATTTTGCCGAATATCTCAATTTTTTGTCTTTCAATGCCCAGACAGTAAATGCCCTAAGGCTGGGAAAAGTACTATGACATGTGTTTTGTTGTTCAACACTACCAAAAGTAACTGTTTAGGCTGCTGAATTAATTTAAGACACTTTTCTGCTTAATCGCATAACTACTATTAGGATTGTACAGTATAACATACATTTTAGGGCTGGGAAAAGTACTATGACGTGTGTTTTGTTGTTAAACAAATTTAACAATTTAACAAATTTAAACAAAAATAAAGCATGCCTAATTGACATGCTTGGTGCAAATTTGTTTGAAATCGATCCAATATTTTTCTCTCTAGCTTTTTATACATACAGACATACAGACAGACATTTTGTAAAAACCATTTTTTTTTTGGACTCAGGGGGTCCCAAAACGGGTATATCCACAAAAATCTCATCATCGATTTTTTTGCGATCACTATACTTTCTCTATACTATAGTATAGTGTGAAAGTAAAATGGTAACTAGTTAAAATATAGTTTTATTTATAAACTTGAAAAAATAAATACCGTAGCCTACTTGTTTGTAGAAATAAATGTAACTATTTTCGTCTTCTGATTAATAATGTGTAACATATTTTAACATTCTGTTAACTATATTATGAAAACGAGGACAACGAATGGCTGAACGGGAGTTGTACCGCGAACAGAGAATTATGTACCCTCTAGTTATATTTAAAATAAATAGTTACTTCATTAGTATTTGACAAACAATAGTATTAATGAAAGAAAGTAAGTGATATGACAAAATTATTAAATCAAATTTTTTTGTATTAAAACTATACAATATTGTTATGTGACGCAAAATTTTACTCAAATAATGTTTCAGACAAAGTAATGTCAAAATTAAGTTTATTGCAGAGCATAAGGTCTTCAAAAGGTTCTATTTAAATAATAGCAGGTCTTCAAAAGGTCTATAAAACACGATGACTTATACCATGGTGATAACAGGCGTCAGAAAATAGAAATTAACAGGAACAGGCGTCAACCAAAGCCTTTAAAAAGTGACTTTAGTAACTGATCGTATAAGACTTCAATAGGTGGCATTTGTAACTGATCGTATATAAGCCTTCAAAATATCGTCTCCCGTACATTTCACACCAGGCACTCTAGGCATCCAAAAGGTTCGTCGACGTTTTCGCTTTATACAGAGGGCACAAAAGGTCGTTTTAGTGTATGAAAACAGACCTTTTGAATGCCTGAGTTCAAGCACTCCAGGCCTCCAATAGGTCGTCGCCCGTACCATTAGGCACTCGAAAGGTCTTATACATAAATCTATATATATATATATATATATATATACTATCTAAATAGTTTTAACTTGTAAGAAACTAGGGTAAGTCCTTTAATTAATTTAAAGTGAACTGTCTGTAGTGCAAGATGTAATGTTTTTAAATAAATAAAGATAAAACATTCAGTAATTGATCTTTTGTCTGAAAACATATGCCACTATTGTGTTTTCCTTTTTTACAAGTCAATGCAGGAAAAGCCAAACAAAAAGCTATTACAATGAATTGAACTCTTCGAGAGTGGACAAACAATTTGACAGATGGACAAATATAAACAAAGCAAACATTGTGTTTTATCTCGTGACGGTTACTGGAGTTCGAGTTACTGTCTTTTTTTAACATTTAGATTTGAATAGTATATTTTGAAATATTATGGACAACAAATGGGGTTAGAAATACAGGACACAATTGTTAATTCAGGTGACAGACGTACAGATAGGTACATATACACAGTTATATATATATATATATATATATATATATATATATATATGTTATATATATATACTGTAACAGTTATGGTATGCTATGAATAAATAATATCAGACCATGTAGGAATTGTTTATAATATTGAAGAAAGCTCCTCTCATTGCAAACAAAGAAAATCTTAGAAATAATTTATTATAATAAAAGAACAATAATGTCCGTCTATGTGACTTTTTTAATAATAAAGTAGTTACTTACTTTATAATCATATGACGCGTTTCGGAACTCGTTCCATCTTCAGAAAATCGCTCTGCTGAGGTCGTTAAAACATTAAAATAAATTATTACACAACACATATATCGCAATACATATACACATACACGCGCACATTAACACAGAAAATATCAACGCGTGTGCACACCATCGAATACGTTTAATACACTCTAGAATATGATTATATTCATATGATTAAAAAGAAAGTAATAAAGCGTCATATGATTATAAAGTAAGTAACTACTTTATTATTTAAAAAGTCACATAGACGGACATTATTGTTCTTTTATTATATAAAAAAGAGTGACTTGGATACAAACACAATGAGTTTTAAAAATAATTTATTAATACAATTTAAATAATCCATTACAAATTTTTAGTTACAAAATTAATGCTCTAAAACATGAAGGAAATCTCGTCAAAGATATTTCTCTGAAAATTGACGTTATGCATTTAAGTTACCATTTAGCCAATCTAAGCTATTTTGTGTTGACGTTCCAGATTTGACCAGGGTTATATTAAGGATTAGAATGTTACACAAAGGGACAAAAATAATTAACCATATTTAAAATAAAACCATTACACTTTTAATGTTACAAATAATTCTAAAATATTACTTTACTGAAATTATAAACAAATGGTTTTATTTCCGAGTTTTATAAAACAATGAAATGTTATACCCTGGCGTTTATAACAATAGCGTATGTTGAACAAAGTTGCTTTATTGACAAAAAAAGAAAATTAAATTAAATAAAAGGTTTTAAAATTCTATATAACCCATACAAATCGTTCAAGAACAACAAAGTTCAAAAAATGTTCACGTTCGTAACAAAATTAAAATAACAAAAATTTCAATTAAATAAAATAAATTATCTCAAATAAACAATATATACAAAAATTTGTATGCATAGAGACATTCTAATTAAATATAATATATTCCTCCTATAGCAACAGTTTAAAAAATTTGAATAAAAAAATATTTTATATTCTTTTCTGCATTTTGGTTTTAACAAATCAAATGCTTTTATTATGTTCTCAGCTCTTTTTATATTTCACAGATACAATGTTTGTTTTGTTATTGTCATATTTATTTTTTTATTCAAAATTATAAAAAATTGAAAAAGTAAATAATGATCGTTATAATTCTAACTTTGAATTTATAAGTGAAATTAATAAAACTATTATATAAGAAGTAGATATTGAAACATACTACAATATCTCTCCCTCTCTTCTCAACAGTTTGCAGTTACAGTATCACATTATCGAAGAACTGATTGACTTATAAATACATTGTGAAACTATGAAAGAATTTTTTTTAGGTTATTATGAGGAAACATATTTTTGTAAATTTGAAAATGTGTCATTATTTATTCCAAGATATATTTTGAAACTACAATTTGTGTTTGTATTTGATTTGTTATTCAACATTATTGAACATTAGCTGTTTTCATACAACTTTCAACGACAATTTTATAATAATATCAGGCTCAGTTTTCAAGTCAAGCACTCTTGTTTCTTGAATTACAAAAATCTGCTCTTTAATTAAACTGTGATAATTGTGTTGAGTGTTAAATGTTACCATGGTATCGAAGAGTCAAAATAAAAATTTATGTTGAAAAAAAAAAAATTTCATAACATTTATAACCCACCAAAAAATATACTCTTTTAAAAAAAAAAATCTGGAGTGTTTTTTTTCCCTTTTTTTTTCTTCTTCAAATGGAATAAATTTATTCTGTGTAGGGACTAAATTTATATTAGGAAGGCTTAAATATGTGTTTCTATTTTACAATCATTCATTTTAGGACAAACGTAACTTAACACTTTGTCGTTAACAAAATATTGAACTCTTTGACACTGTAAAAATAAGTTGAACAACGGACAAAAATAGACAAAGCCAACAACGTGTTTATCTTTGTCCCTGTTGACTGTTTTAGCTAATAACCCTATGGGGTGAATAACTGGTAATATATGTGCCGTTGTGTGTTAATATTTAGATTTAATAGATGGTATAACATAAAATAAGTACAGTATGTACTACGTGATCATGAGTTCCATTATTCCTACAAAACCTTCCTGGATGTACACAAATTTAAGAAGAGATTTTTGAGGTAGTATATAATAGGCTACACAGAAAACCAAAAATCAGGAACGGCTGTTACTATACTTTTTCGAGCTTAGACTAAGAGTATTATAATTTCTCTTTCGACGCTAGGGTAATACAACAACAAGAGTATCTTAAAACATATGCCATTCATTGGTGTGGGGGGGGAGGTAGGCAGGAGGCATTATCTTTATATTTCCAAATGTAATATTGTTAAAGAAAAATATTAATTTTAAAGTTGTATTAATCAAAATTTTCTCTACTTGCCATTAAATTTCAATCAGTTCTCACAGTCTAAAATACTTCATATTAATTTATTAAATCTTTTACGTTTTTTAAATACCAGCTATTAATAATACTAATTAAATAATATTTGAAGTAAAAAATATAAGACCTAGGCTGGGAATTGAACCCACCAACGCTCTACCGACTGAGCTATCCAATCGCTTCCCAGCATAGGGCGTACACTTCTCACTTGAGTTTCCTTTTGCTGCAATTTTCAAGTTATCAACTTAATTTCCTCGTTAGAAATGTAATTGAAATTAATATTTACTCAATTTGCAGCCTTACGTATGTGTTTATTGATTTTAATTTTTGATTATAACGCTAATAAGTTTATTAATGATTGCAGCTAGTAATACTAATTACATAATTAAATAATAATTCAAGAGAAAAGTGGTAGCCCATTGGCGCATCAATTTCCAGTCTTTGTCGTATATTTTTCACTTGAAATATAATTTAATTAAAATTACTATCCAAATCCAAAAGATAAAAGGGAGCTGAAATGTATACCCATAATTCTCATAGTATACACTATTCTAAGTTTTAATTGGTACTTTTGAACATTAATTCTGTGGTGGGAGGATGTTACTGTCAGAAAATTAAAAAAATTAAAACTCTGGTTAAATGATGATTCCGGAGGTCTAATAAGTACTAGGAAAAATTCCATTTCAAATCAAGTCTAGAATTTTAGTTGATGGCTAGGTTATAGCCATATATTTATATGAGTTAACAAAAAATGTATGCTAAATTTACTTATTTTAATATTACAATAAAAAATTTCACTAAACAGTCCAATTGTATAGTGTTCACGATTCATTTAACTTATCCACTGTAAATATTTGGTGACATTCTAAAGGGAAACACAATCAAAGTCACTCTGAAAATGATTAAAATATGCTCACAACTGCGATAAATAAATTGAATTGATTAAAACATGATATTAAATATTCACCTTTATCATAATAGTAGTATAAGAATAAATGTTAAGAATAGTTGTCAGGTAAAATTATAAAAAACTATCAAAAACAATTTTTATTCAAAGTCCCAAGACAATTCACAGAAAGCAGCTTATTGTTCTGAAATATATCAAAAAGTGTCGCAATAGCTGACTCTAGAAGAATTTCCCAGTTTCTTAACCTGGCAAAGTATATAAACCAATCATTATCTAAAAAGGATGTCGGTCATAATTGAACGGTTGACCATCGGTTGACCAGGACAAATGAATGGACCGGGATTCTTTACAATACATTTTGAGAACATTGAGGTCATAAACGCGGCAGCTGGTACTTTCAGAAATAGAGGTGAGCAAACTGACAATGTATTCTTAAATAAAAAAAAATATTAAAGAAAGTAGACTCATTTGAATATTTGAATATTTCACAATAAAATTCAGCTTGCTCTATCTTGGGACTACTAATTGAAATAGTTTAAAATAAAAAGGACTAGAAAGTAAAAATGAATTTCTTGGAAATATAAACAAACTGAACTACTGATTGCTATTTCTATTTCATTTAACCAATAATCGCTCTATCTGAAATAACTTTCATGATAATAAATATTCATTTATAACAAATTGTGAATCGGGCGTATCTAGAGAAAATTAATATAGTTAATTAATGTACCTGTACTACATAATTATCAAGAAAAAAGAAATGTTACTATTTGATAAAGTAACACAAATGATCTTGTGTCACAATTTTTTATGTTAACATCATTCAACGGCATATTGAGGTAACAATATAAATATCTCAATTTTAAATTTAAATATAACCTGAACTTTGAAAATACTGGTTGACATAAAATGATTGGGGCGAGGGGGGGGACTTTTCCTTGACAAATTTGACTATAAATTATTACGTCATTAAAAATAAAACATATAGAAAACTTTATATATTAAAATGTACATTTTAATACCGAATTAAATAATTGAAATATATAGACTAACAGGTACATTAATAGTTCTTTTAAAGTAAAATATTTGTCTTAATGTTTGTTAATTTTTTACAAGTCAGTGTAGGAAATCCCAAACAAAAGCTACACTGCGTTGTAACAATACAGACAACTTTGTCAGTGAAAAACCAGTTGACAAACCGACAAACTCGTACATAACCAAAGCTGACATTGTATTTTATCGCGTGTCTCTGTCCCTGGAGGCGAGTTGCTATTTTAGTTGTTAAAAAGTAGTTTAAATCTCATACTTGTGTCATATGTAATTGTTCAGACTTGTATGAAAAAATATAAGTTATTATGATGAATATAATGAAATTCATTGTTGATAGCCTTAGAACTACATATATTATATATATATATATATATATATATTATTTAATTTCTGTCAAATGTAGTCTGTATTTGTATTTTACCTTTTATGTGGCTACATGTTTCACTGCCACAGGCAGCATCATCAGGCCAGCTATCTATGTTCACTAAAACACTTATATATACACAACACTTATTGTAACACATATTTTCATACATTTTTCGTACACGTCACATAAATAAATAAATTTGTTCAACATTGCTACACTTGAGAGGTACCTCATTCTGGTGTTTTTCCTCTAAGCCTTAGAGGAAATTTATTTGTCTTGTTCTCAAGACGCGTTTCGGAGTCGGGACTCCATCTTCAGTTGTATCTCTGTAGTAGAGGTCGTCAAAACATTAAAACATTTTATGTTTCCGCGGACCGTACAGCAGTGCGCACTATAAACATTATGTCAGTAACTATGTATACATGTGTATGTGCATTTTGTGTGTGTAATATTATATATTTATTTGTGTCTTCGTAAATGTTTTAATGTTTTAACGTCCTCTACTACAGAGATACAACTGAAGATGGAGTCCCGACTCCGAAACGTGTCTTGAGAACAAGACAAATAAAGTCACATGACGGAACAAATGAGGTTATTTATTACTACATAATAATAAATTGTAAATCATTTTTGGTTCCATGAACTTTAAAAATTAATTTGTTGTGTTTTTGTATAGGCGAAAAATTTCTCAGTCCGACTTGTAAAAAATAAGATAAAATATTTCTCCTAGCCGTCAATACTCTAATACTGCAGGGTCGGAAAAGAATAATTCTCAAGAGAGAATTCTAACCAAAAGGGAAAACTTTTGTTAAGATTAGCTACTTAGGGACTGTAATTAATTTGAGTTTATGTTGTTTGGGTGGTCCGTAGTTGACAATATTCCCATTATTCAACTTCCCAGCTAAGAATGCCTTAACCCGCTCCTATATTTTCGACCAGCCATTTATGACGAATCGGAAATTAACTAATTTATAATTAAATATCTTAATTTAATATTAATAGTTCTGAGTAACGCAGAATAGATAAAAACGAATTGGGATTCAATAACTGGTTAGAACAAAAGCTTAATCGGCCATTTTGGTATTACTATTATATATTAATTTAATAGTTACGGAATGCGAGGTCCAAAACCGCCAATTGGTCTTTCAAACTTTTCCAAATACAACTAGCCACTCATTTAGGCAATACCCATAAAAAACGCTCACAGAATGAAACACATAATACGACTCTATATACACACTCAGCATTTTTCACGTTGTTGGCCTTGTCTGGAGGAAAATGATGGGGGGGGAGAGCTTGCCTTACCAAATACCCGGCCGCGGAGCGCATTTCACTTGAAGATAGGCATCACTTTTTAGTAAAGTAAGGGGAAGAGGCTGGTGATGAATTACAGAATAAAGACAAAAGTTAAAGAAAAAGAATGTAACTCTTGACTACATGAAAAAAGGTATACATACAGATAGAATCCCACGGTTTTGTCACATCTGGACTCATTATAGTGAGCACCTGACCGTAAAAGTAGCTATAGCCCGTCTCAAGGTAAGTTGAGGCAGGGTAATTGGCTGGAGGGTTAGGGCGATGAATAGCTGGGGTGGCCCGGCCAGTAAATCCCATTAGTCACGCCTCACCGAACACTCCACTTAAGAGCGGAAATGTAATAAATAATCATTATTTAAGAAAATACTTGATACTGTATTGTTAGTTATCAGAATACAAACAATTGTGTGTTTGTCCCGTGCTAATCGGCCGACTTAAAGTATTGTAACATACTGTTTTGTTAAATATTTTATTTATGTATATTTCATTCATTGTTTCCGGCTTGAGTGAGTAATATTTTTCACACATATTAAAAAAAATCTAAACATAGTTTTTTACCGATTTTCATGGAATTTGGCATATTTCGTGACATGCTAAAATAATATTTCAAATCTGGATTAAGATTATAAACACTTACATCAAGACGAAAATGTTGAGCCCTTACTTGAGTCTGTAGCTCAACTGGTTCCTTAGGTATTAAGGAAAACATATACGTGTTTATCCCAGAATGTCATTTATTTACACAATTTTTTACTATAAATCATACATTAATGCTCCAATTTGTGCCGGACTTTATATACACATTTAGGGTAATAATATCAGACTAATTCATCAATTCTAAATCAGGATATACAAATAACGATTAAACCATTGAAATATTTTTGTTATTATTATTATATCAAGTTTTTATAAGATCGCACATAAATAAAATTCGAAATTCGTTTCATTCACTTCAGCGTAATAGCTGCGTGTCGAGTTATTTATTATTATTATGTTGTGTTAATAACGCAATCAAAATATACATAAATAAAATATATAACAAAACAGTATGTTACAATACTTTAAGTCGGCCGATTAGCACGGGACAAACACACAATTGTTTGTATTCTGATAACTAACAATACAGTATCAAGTATTTTCTTAAATAATGATTATTTATTACATTTCCGCTCTTAAGTGGAGTGTTCGGTGAGGCGTGACTAATGGGATTTACTGGCCGGGCCACCCCAGCTATTCATCGCCCTAACCCTCCAGCCAGGTACCCTGCCTCAAATAACCTTGAGACGGGCTATAGTTGTAAAATGACTACATAAATATATTAAAATATATTTATTTAAAAATATATACGTATTGACTAGATTTTATCTAAAGAAAAAACTTTATTTGATATGCCTGAGGTTATAATAGTTTTCATAGATCATGTTAAATTGCAGAACTTATAATAACTCTTTAGATTTGCATACCTCCTAGAATATGAATGCTAATATATTTTCATCTTGAACGAAACATTCCACATTTAAAAGAAAATTGAATTTTTATTATAGCATATATAACTCAGATTACCATATCCTGTACTTCATTGTTCTTGTTTTACATTTCATTATGCATTTACACTTCATATAAAACGATATAAAATTGGTTTTTTTTACCTAACCTATTCGATTTACAATATGTTCGAAAACGATGGATTGTTCGTATTTTTAATATGGTTAATAATACGTTCGTCATAATTTGTGTAAAAAAAAAAAAAAAAACGAATACAGGACATTTCGAGAATATAAATCAACTTCCGTTATCAAGTGAAAAACCACAAATATAGCCTAGTAGCATAAGACCATATTGGAAACTAAATCTAAATTTATAACCTAAGAAAATAATTTAACAAGGACTTTTACAGTGTACCTCTGAAGATGGTAGCTCTGCTATCAAAATAGAATAATATAAACGCATTATACAGTTTTGTGTAGTTGTTATTTTGTGGTTTGGAGTTTTTTTCCTTGTTCATATACAATCAACACAGTGCTCTAGTGATTTATTTAAAAGACTTTAACCTAAAACTCTACATAAGCAGTCAAAACCACCACACACTGGCATAACTACTCAACGGACAAGAAGCAACTTAGACTGACAACGTTGTATATTTGTTCTTATTAAAACAAATGATGTCAAATGTTGGATTACACCGTAAAAATAATTATGCTACTATTAGTGTAAACTGCTGCAATATTATATAAAAATGCCTCCTTCTTTTAGTGTTCCTTATTTTTAATATATTTAGCGATTTGAAAATAATATCACGATTATTGATTATATCCAAGAGTTCTTATTGTCTACTAATTTTTATTTTATTTGTATTCGTTTTAACCGGGATTGTCGAGTCACCGATTAGACTTGTACGTCAAAAAAAATATACATATCTATGTTCTTGTGCGTGCTATTTTAAAATTAAACATTTTTGTCTTCCTGTTAGAATAATTTATTTTATGTGAATTAATATATCATAACAAATTCACTTTAACACAATTACATTATTAAGTTGTTCTTTAATTATTCATAACGTTGAGTTTTAAATATCTTTTACAATATAAAATCAATTATTGTCCAATCTGATACACTTTATACTTATAAACTAACGTCTTAACCTACTACTTATTCTAAGTACGTAGTTAAATAAAATTCTAATTCTACCATGTCTTAACCTAAATAAAGAAATAAGAGTGCATCATATTTTTACTTTTAATTTATTATTATATAATTTGCTTTGGCTAACTGAAATGTACTATTAATTTTATTTTATTTTATTTCTCTTTACGGGTTCGTGAGGTTCTTTGATGACTATAATTTACATATAAAATATAATTTGGTGGTAGTTTATTTAATTCAGATTGTCCATTAATTTTTTACTTATCGCTTGGAAGTTTTATCGCTGATCCGATGTTCCTGGTTCCGTTGTTCCTGGTTTCCGTGTAGACTGCCAGTAGATGAATCGATTTGCCTTCATCTTTTCGACGAACTTCTTTTCTTCTTTCACTTATTTCTCACTCACTTTCGTGACGACAATTTCACACACTTCTATGACGATGATTACTTTTAAACTTAAACGACGATTATCTTTTAAACTATTCTTCGGAGATTACTATTAATACTTATATATATATATATATATATATATATATATATATATATATGAAAAAACGACGCAGATACTAATTTATTTTTACTTTTGATCGCGGCTAAATCTTTCACAATCGATCTTCTAAAGAAACACTTGCTCCGGAATTCCCTCCTTCAAACAGTAACAACCAAAAAGAATGACGAAAGAACCTCGTGTGCTTCCTTTTCACCCCTATATATAGATTCTAATTTCAAACGCTTTCTTCCGATCCTCTTCCTTCATTGGCTTATTTTAAATCTTGTACGTTACTTCGAGACTGATGCAATTTATTTCATTAGTCCATTTCAAACATTTTCGGTTGAAGGCATTGACTTTTGGAATGGTTTATTTGACTTCTTGAGATGTGTGACTAATGTTATAATAGTTTTCTAGCTGTCAACCCTTTCAACTCTTTACAATTTATGGCCTGCCGAGCACTGACCTTTTGGGAGCCCTCTATTTCGTTATAATATTCTTAATGATGGTCTCTAGTGCTAAACCGTAGGTAGATCAAGGTAATAAAATAAACCAATTAAAAAAATGATTAGTAAACAATTCGAATTTGTAATTAAATTTCTCTTTAATTTGTAGGATAAAAACATTAAATCTAAATTATTTATAGGTTTGAACGCATTTTCTTACAATACCTGACGGTTATTTCTATTTTATTGTCTGTATATTACAGTATTTCACGTTATACCTATATTTTAAACTCTACAATTAACGGTAAAATGCTCGAAACAATAACAGATATGACATTCTGTAAAGGTTAAATGTTCCACTATTTACAATAGAAGTCAATCATCTACAGGGTTAACAGCTAAAACAACAACTCACCTCCTGGGATAGAGACAAGAGATAAAACACAATGTTGGCTTTGTTTATATTTTGTCGTTCTGTCAACGGGATTTTTCCAGTAAAGACTAATTTGTAAAATAGAAATAAACAATGAAAGATTTCTAAAATAGTACACTATACCGACAACCCTTGTCCAATTACTAAAATGAAAATACTGAATAGATAGAACGTTCTTTATCGGGAAAAAACTAAACTTGAAAACGTAATGCGTGAGTGATACACTGGAGAGTCAATTAACATATTGAATATTGCCAACTTAATGTAATCAGAAATATATACGTTAATGTGTGTAAAAAAATAAATCGCGATTTACGATTATATGGTCAAAGATCCCAACTATAATCAAACACCCCCCAATAGCTATATTTCCAACAAAAATATTCAAAGCAATTTTTTTACGACCATATGTCCATCGTAAATTAGTCCGTAACGTTTCGCCGAATGGAAATTGTTTTTCCGTAACGTTAATGTACATGTATAATATTTTAATCCGTCTCTAATACTTACCCCTCTGATGCAGATTTTACAAACATACATTAATTAAAGAAAATTTCAGTATAAGACATAATAGTAGAGACTCTTTTGGGGATTTAGTTTGTTGTAGGGATGTGGAAAATTACACCAGGAGAGTGTTAATTAAAATATAACAATTTGTGTAAGTGGAAGTATTTTTACAAAAATACTTTTTTAGCGTTCATAGAAAATCAGTTATTTATTAATTAGGTAAAAAGGTATAATGCACAAAGAAAACCTTAAAAAATATTTAGAATATTTTAATGAGACCAATAGATATAGTTTTGTATATTAATAATTGTTTCTTATAAATAGAAAGTGGTGGGCATTTTAATGAAATGGAATTTTAAATTTAGTGCCACCAAATAAAGGTGAATAAAGGTGGGATTTCAGTTTTTACTTCTACAATAGTTGTGATTACCTAATGACAGCAACAAAACAAGTACTCTTGAAGTTTTTCAACTCCCCCTCACCATCATTATAACAATGGAGTTCATTAAATACCTCTAATATTTTATTAATACCTTTTCTTAATGATAGTTCTCTAATATATCTGACTTCTTTAGTCTTGTTTGTAGTACATAGTTGTACTATATGTCCCAAAAGTCCCACCTCCTGTTATTTTTTTATTAATGGAAATAGACAGATTTACTTTGGGGAAAGTTTAGATAACCAAATGAGGAGTTTTTTGAAGTATCAAAATTATCAACCCCTACCCCCAAAATGAGGTAGTTTGGGGGGTAAGTCAAGAATTGTAAATAGCAACCCCTATTGAGTGATACCTTATTAAAATGGTCATTTAAAAATAAGATTAAAGGCGCAAACTAGAGGTATCTAATTTCATCCTTATTAATTTTAAAAGTAATCTTTAAACAAGTCTATTTTAGTCAAATCTACTAAAATTACAGGTTTATAATGTGTATAAGTGATGCTTATTTTCTATCGCCAAGTCCATCTAACCCATGAACACACTAAGAAAGTATATCCAGCATTACTCATTGTAAATGAACTTCTGTTAGCGATGCAAACTTTATTTTACTTATTTTAATTCTCCTATTTTTGATAGGGAAAACACAATGAAATTCGAACTGCAGAGTTTTCTTTATTTTAAAATAACGTACCACTGGTTTGAAGTTACAGTTTAGACAGTTCAATTTTCACAAAACTATCTCATTCTCATTAAAATCTAAAAAAACAAATTTTGTTTGAGTTTTATTAAATCAAACTCTACGGTAATTATTATTTATTTATTTCCAACTCAATATTTCACACTTGCAAGTAAGAAACGATATGAAAAGACTTTGATATCAAGCATACTTCAAATTGATATTTGAAGAATTGGGATTCATTGAAATGTCTTTTTCTATATTAGAATCTTCTACCTCGATATTCGTTAACTCAAGTTGCTGATGTATAGGCGTGTATATAATATGTATTAGGATTAAAATCTTTCAATGAAACACTGACAACTGTGAAATTGGAATATCCAGTTATCTAACGATTGTACTTATTTAACACAATATTTGATTCACTGTAATTATCTTTTAATCTAATTATACTTAAGAAGATATATTTCAAACAACCGAAAATTCGGTAAATTTCAAATTCCATTTACAAATGAAAATTAGGATAACAGTCCAAAATAACTCATTTTAATTGTGCATAGTCCACCGCTCAAGATAGGTGCGGCAATCCCGAGTAACCTAGCTGGATCTACACCTTTTCTATATAAAGTGGCATTACGGTCTCCACCCTCCCCTTTTTGTCTATAGTTTTTGTCACATCGATTTCGGGATAAATGAAGGTTGTGCAAATACTTATTCGTATTGAGAAAAAAAATTCGGCCGCTATATTGGATTTAAGTTAATTTTTTTTAACTATTTTAAAAATAAAAGTTCAGTTGTTGTGTTCAAATAAAATAATAAAATCGCTTGGCAATATCACCTAATGAAAGAAGTACATTTATTTAGAGTAATTTATTATAGATATATAATGTGAACACAATAAAATATTTATCTCTTCACGCACAATTCTAAACAAGATGCTAAATGATACAGCTGAGTTTAGGTAACACAAAAACACAAATATAGACCACAATTTTAGCTCATAAATAATCTGTTGCTTCCCCCAATTTGAAATATTTAAACATTGAATTGGACTTTCTAGACGTTATGCTCAAAACAAAACACAAATATAAAAATAGAAGTAGTCTCCTTTTACCTTCTTTGTATTTGTTCTACTCTAAACTGCTTGGCCAAAAAGCCCTTTCGTTGCTGAACCAAAATTTACTTACGATCTCCACGTGAGAGGCTGTCCTACTTGGATGATCTCATATAAAGCTTTTTGTGCACCCTGGTTATGTAAAACCATTCCATATCTCCTCCACAACTGTGCCATTTTCACGCCAAATATTGACTCGACCATCAGACCTAAGTCAGTGGTTGTACAATTTCTCACTTTCTGTTACCAATTCACATAACTAGACCTTCTGGCCTACTTACCTTCTTAAACTGTAAATTAATCTCTCGCCTATTCACGATTCTAACAAATTTAATCTTACACCTAACTTATTCCTGTAATGGCTATATGAGGTTTTGATACATGATTTAACCCTTAATTTTTCAACCCTGATTTCAGTGGTATAAATATGTCTTTTTTATATCTTCACCAATCTCAAGTTGTTCACCAAAAGCTAAAGAACACATAAGGGATCTGATTTCTTAGAATACTGCATATTTAATGTTTTAATTGTGTGAGACATAAGTTACTACCCTAGACTTTGGTTTTGTCCTCCGAAATCGATATAACGAAAACTGTAAAAAAAAAATGTGGGGGGTAAGAGTTTTTATTTCCACTCCGAATGGTCGTGGGTTAGATTCCTCTCTTTCAACTTTACTACTTAGTCTCTCATAATCAACTCATTCTTTTTCGACCAAGACGCTCTTAGAACAATAGGGGTTTTTATTTTAAGTTCTTCTTTATATGGTGATCATCACCAAGAGTTTTTTAAGCTTTAAACTAAAAACAAAAATAATAATAATAATAAAAGTTTTAGCTTTAAAATATGCTTCTAATTACAATGATGATATTTTTCTACGTTACAAATGAATAGGAAGAAAATCATATTATAATATAATAAAACTATTTAAAAAAATAATGTTATAATTAGAAACAATTACCTGGGAAACGTTGTGCTACCCAAACCAGCTTTATTTCAAATATACCCTCTCAAGGTAATGACAAAAAGTTTGTCTCTAGGGACTTGTAGGAAATAGTAAACTGTATTAGTAAATTAAGGGATCTAACCCATTATAACCAGGAAAGGGTTAAATTCGTTTAAAATGCCATTATAAAGTTTTTTTTTTAACATGATAATTGTGTATATCATTACTATCTCGACGTAAGCTAGTCACAGACGCATCTTTATATAGGTATAGGCTCACTTCGCTCTTGTCTTTGTATGAACTGGCAACAAAGCTCTGTACAAATGAAGAATGCTTCATTCCCTACGATTTTGTCTTTGTCGACCAAATTACATTATTATATCTTCAATGAAGGCTATCGTGTTTACGTACAGACAACAATGACGATAGACAAAAAGCATGTTGAAAATCATCAGCTGTAATAAATGTTGAATTTACTTATCCATCTATCCTTCCAATAACTCAATTAAAACCTCTTATATTTCACAATTTATTAGATTTTTTTTAAACCTTGTATATTTTCTTGATTTAGGTTAACAGTATTACATTTCAGCGTTCATAAAACTCTACAGAAACCATTTTTATTAACTGTGTCAGTTTAATATTTAATTGATTCATGCCCTTGGGAGTCAATTGTTTCATTCTTCGTTTATTTTGTAAAATAATATTTAAATTTTGTTTCAACTAGAGCAGGATAATGTAAATGCAGTTGATTTCAAGCACACCGCAAACTATAAGTGATGAATATTGGATGAAATGAAGTGCACTAGCACGCCATTGCCTTTAGAATGAAGTATTATGAAGGCACTTCAGTAATATAACCCTGTACCCTTTCTCCGGTTTTTAAATATATTGTTTCTACTATATTTTTATCACAATATTATTAGTTTATAAATTATTGTGATTTTTCCAAAATTAAAATTTAAAGTTATTCTGAACGAAAAGTGTGTAGTTTAGGATAATGTCTCTTGTTGTTTAGAGTTCTAGAGCCCAAAGGAAGTGAAGAAATATCATTTTAATTGGTATCAGTTTAATTTTTTCATCGTTTTCAATAATTCAAATATTGGGGTTTAACTTCAATAAACTAAAACATAATAAATATTTGTTATTTTTTGTAAAACGATTATATTCCTCTTTGTAATATTTACACCATTTTAGTTTTATTTGTTTCTAGGTTGGTACTGAATGAATCACATATTTCATAAATAAATCATTGATTGTTGACTGTTGATTGCTAAGTGAATATTTGTAGATATGTTTTGAATTAATTCGTATTGTTTTGTACACATTTAGTTTCGAGTTTTGGTGAATTTATAGTGAGTAATATATCACAAATGGTGGAATAAAAAAAAGTTTGGTAAGCAACAATTTTCTGGAAACATTTACACTAGAAACGTTAAGTCAACTTCAGTGTAAATATAGATTTGGGCCAACCTTTATTTTCAGTTCCCGGACAATTGTATGTTTACAGTTACAGGTACACTTTTCTTCAAAAATAATTGACGGATTTGAATAAAACTTTGCACACTTATTCTTCTATTTGTACATTTTATTAGCGTAAACTGAAATTAGTATATAATAAAAAAGGGAAAAAAGTGGAAAATATCATTAACAAAAAATAACTTACAATTATATGTTAAAAAAACATGTCTTCCACATTTCTATTTACCCAACATTTATACGTCAGGTTATTAGTATATACAGCATATAAGAACTATAAGAAAATTCACACAAATCAAATGATAAGTTTTGAGAAAATATTGCTGTTTTAACATGGTCAAGATAGGTACTTCACAGTCCCCTTAAAGGTTAAAAACTCAATGTTATAATTTCCTTCTAAATAAAATCAAGAAACTAACATATGTTAAAGCCTCGAACCGCTGATTAGTTCAACATCGTCAGTGTCAAAAGAAAACAAGAGTTGATCAAGAGAGACCTGATAAATAAAATGAAAGAGAGGGGTCTAAGACAAGACTATTAGAAGATGGTGTAGATCCTTGTAGCATCAATCAAGATTGCATCTCCAATATCCAATATAGTCAGCACCTAAGGGTTCCTTTACGTAAAATTTTGAAAAAATGAACTAACATTGCGATTTAAACAAACTTTTTTGTATTTTAATTTTGAAAATGTATAATTTGTCAAGTTTTTGCGTTACATTTTCCAATTGAATATCAACTTTCATAAGTTATGTTATATGATTCTAGGTTGCCATAATTTATAGTTAAACTTGTGAACTAAATGGCAAATAGTACAAGACTTCCAGCTAAATGGAAAATTAAATTATTAAAAATTAATTCTAATTATGAAAATTTCTTCCTATTTACTTTTATACCCTTCCCTTATGCTTTTACTCCAAGTCCCTTAAATACGTCACTGTTGTAAGAGAGCAAGAGTTGGTTAAGGAAATCTGATAGGAAATATGAAAGTACATAGCCTAACCTACATGAAAAAAATGGTGTAGATTCATACGGGATTGTCACACCCATATTCATAATAACTGAGACTGTGAGATCAAATTTGATTTTAACAATGTTTTATACTATACAATGTAACTGCTTGGTCAGTACTTGTTATTATATAAACAATAATCGCATTACAATAATATGAATTTATTTACAGTTTATTAATTCGATAACAAAACGCACGTAATTTAAATAAACAGGGCAGTCACCAGTGAATACCTCACAGAATCACATGTCATCTACATAAGTTTAGCCGTAAGTTTACTCTTACCATGTAAAAACACCAAAATGTTGGTAGAAAACCCACTCTAAACTGCAGATTTTCATTTATAAAACAGTTGGTGAATAATCAAATTTTACAACAAACAGAATTATAGTAATTCTCTATACAACTAATACATGATAATTTTAAAAAAACAGCTAGTAGCCAGAGTATAATAATGAAGTGCTATAGTACATATTCCCAATAAAAGCAACGGAATACACATACATTTCAAAACTATAATTGAATAATGTTTAGGTTTGTTTGGAATCAACTTCTTTTACAGTAGTTAGACAGAAAATTAACCCTAGATTACTACTCTTAGTGCATTGTTAAGTGATCACTATTCATTCGTAAATTTTACTACTTTCTGTTATTATTATTATTATTATTATTTTTAAACTTTACTTTAGTGTTGACTATTTTTTATATTAAATCCTTTATTGTTTTTAAGTGTTTTTAAAAATATTTAACTATGAACTCCTACATATTTTAACTGTAAAAAATGTCTTTTACCACCACTACAAGTACGTTTTAAAAAAATAATTAATCTGGAAAAAAATCGAAAAAAATATAAATATTATTTTATTGGAAAAATTAATCGGATATTCATAAAATACATCATTTATAAGTGTTTAATTTATATAAAAAGAGAAAAATGATTTACAATAAGTTCATTAGGTAGAATGCCAAAAATGCCAAAATTAGAGTCTTGTCTTCACTGAGAATCACATTCCTTGTAGTAATTAATATACACTTAGTAGCTAAATCAAACTCTTTTGAACTCTATAATCACTATTTACAACACTAAAAATAAACAATATAAACACAATAATTTACAAAAAAAATATTCAAACACTTAATAGTTAAAACTTTCGCAAACACTATTCTTTCGTAAAATATACAACGCGAGCTTGAGTACTGTAATAACGGTTCAACTTTGAGCTTAGCCCAAGAGACAGTAGCCTCTATTCACAATGGCAGGAAGGTAAACAAAAAGACAGAGCGTGTCCTTCTTTTGTCTACGAGTTCTCCGAATTTTACAAAGGGCGGGTCGTAAATTTTACGAATGAGTAGTGTTCTAGGGATCTATTAATACAGAATGACTAATTGTTGTGACTCACAGATCTGATTCTACATTATAGTTTATAATGACTTGTCTCTGAAATAATTATACACCTTGTCACTGAATTACAAGGTTTATACACGAAGTTTGCTCACCCTGCTTGCCTCTCATGGATGCTCGTCTGAAGTTTCAATACTCCCATGTACCTATGTTACTCACCAAGTCGTCTGACTATCTCCAAGAGTTCCTGCATAACCTTCCCTTGAACAATCTTGGCCCACTGACCAAGTTTCCTCCCACCCTAAAGGTTTATATACAGTTAATGCATCATTGACGACTGCCTTGCTTGCAAGGTAAGCAATTTCATCATTTTTCCAGGTCTGTCACAATAATTGTTTTGATACTGGCGTATTAAAAAGAACTTAGAGTACATTTCTAAATAAAAGTATCCTAATTCCTAACAAGGACTATAGTGCGCCTTTAAAGAACCTTATTGAAATTCTTAAAAATCGATTTATAAATGTCAAACGTCGATATTAAACAGATTTTGTTTGTATCGTGTTTGTTATTTAACCTAAAACACCACAAATACCAATTTGCAAGTTTCAAATTCAGCATGTAATGGTAATAGTTACACTGTACTTAAAATATCCCATACAATATATCTTTAAACATTTACCTGGCAAGTATTAAACGTAGCATTTTAGTTACACTTAAACTACATTTTATATTGCAAGGTACAGACAGAAGGTAAATCACCCCTCAGGTCTTGAACTACTTTAAAGCGATATATGTATCACATTGGTTGGTGGATTGCCAATACTTAGATTATACAGATATTTAGTGTTATAAAATGATATCCAATGGAATTGTCTATTGAGGTCATCTTAACTTAAGTATTACTTTGTGGGTATTATTAACCCTCCACATTCTAAAATATTTTCACAATTTTTACATATATACTCTGTTAAATAAGCTCCCCCCCCATTTTATTTCCTCACCGAATTCATGCACTTGCTGATCCATTCAATGTTAGGCTTCTTTTTATTAGTAATGCTTCCAGATAATGTCACGACCTTAAGTATATATATATATATATATATATATATATATATATATATATATATATATATGGTAAAGTGTTTTCTTCTTTGTTGTGTTCAGAAGAGAAACCTTTCTGTATTCATACAGAAAACACATTTAGAATTGTCTAACAGGTTCTCGAAATTTGAGAGTATATGTTGAAAAAAGTAGTTTAAAATTAACATATGAATATATTTATGTACTACTTAAACTTAGATTTTAGAGAAGACAGTTAAATTAACTACAACTTACAAAGACGTCTTTGGTTGCTCCTTTAGTCCTCTTTGAGTGAAGTGCAATAGTGATAAGGGAAAGAGGAGTACTATCTCTTGCAATAATATCTTGCAAATTTGTATGGATATTTTGTATTTATTTTTATTTAATTATCCCACTCTTAGTTATTTATATGTTATTTTATGCATAAAAATAACAATACGTCGATTTTGATTACCTTAATATAAAAATAAATTATTATATGTTTGAATTTTCACCCCCCCCCCACGTCAACACCCACTCAAGATAACCACCGTTTGTTTAAAGTGGGCCTTCCCTCCGCAGAATAAACAGTAGAACATATGGTCTCAAGTGCTAGTCTTGATTTAAAAAAAGATGCCTTACATCAACGAACTTTTGGAAATGCTTTGAAAATATTCGTTGATAACAATGACATATTATGTGCATCCTAAATGTGATAAATCCGCTTTAAAATGGGTGACATAACTAAATTGTTTACATATATTTTTCAGATGAATAAAGAAAGTTTATAAAATAATATATCAATTGAAAAATATACGACATACACTGGAAATCGAAACCAAGACCTTTGGCTTTACGCGCCAATGCTCTACTCGCTGAGCTATTGTAGTCGCTTCCCAGCGAGATAATTATTTGGTAAATCAAAAATTGAAGCGATTAAGCAAAGTCAAGTGAGAGGTCTACGCCTTGTGCTAGGTAGTGACTAGGATAGCTCAGTTGATAGAGCATTGGCGCTTAAAGCCAAAGGTCCTGAGTTAGATTCCTAGTCTATGTCGTATATTTTCATTTAAAATATTGTTGTATTTTCAATACTTACTGGTAAAAAACGTATTAGCGTTAAAAACAATAAATTAAAAATTAAAGAATGTTTATTGAGTAATGTATTATAAGACAGAATTGTCTGGTAAATTTGATTTTATAAAGGTTTTAGCAACTTCCATTAGCGTAATGGAAACGTAAAAACTATTATCAATGAAATCTTACACATCAATAAGAGTTTGATTTTAATGTTGTTTTTTTTGGAATAAAATGTATCTGCTTCGAACTTTTAACGAAACAACAATGAAAACATCTTCAGGCGTTAAAATCTATAGAGAACCGAGCTGTATCTTTACACTTGGTTAAACTCCTCTCATCCATCTTTGTATATCAGGTCTCATGTGACCAACCCTTTACCTCTCCTGCCCTGTCGCTATTAGAGTATTCCAGGGGAAGGTGTCTTTTATATGTCCTATTTCTCCATTTCTGTATAAGGCTGTAATGTTTTATTCCACTATTAAAAGAACTGGAAAGAAATTTTTAATTTTAAAAACTTTAAAGTGCGTGAAATTAATCTTCACGTTTCAGCAAAGTTTGAATGAAATCGTTAATTTAGAAATTGACAGTTGCATGATTTTTCAAGTTCAAGTCAGAGGAACACAATTGTTTGGGATATATTGACAATACATTTTATTTGGATACTTAAAGGCTAGATTACAACACAGCATTAAGAATATTCGATTTTGAGAAAAATCGAGTTTTGACTTTTTGTCTTAAATACACCCACATTTTGTGAAATAAAACGAAATAAAAACAACTAGACAAATCTACATATATGTTTTCAAACAAAATATGATCAAAATCTATGAATTATTTTGTTGTTGTAGTTATTTAAAAGTAAAATTTCTAAATCAAAATACGAAAATGATATGAAAGGATTAACCTTAGCCCTTAAAAACTTTATTAGTTTCATGGTGGGAAGAGAACAAGAATTAATCAAGAGATATATATGATAAAAAGGATGAACGAGAATGATCTAACCCAATACTTTATGAAAGGTGTATGTATACTGTATGCTGTATAACTGTATACTGTATGTATTTGGAATAGTGTAGTTCCAGCTAGGTTCCTTGGGATTGCCTTACATAGGTGAGCCACATTGTCTAGGCTGCAAATAACGTTTTAATAAATAGCCACCAGGATTGTATCTAAGAAATATATTAATGTAATTATAAATATTAAAATATATTTTATTTTATCTAGTATGACACTAAATTGTATCCAACCTGTGATAGACAATTTTTGACCCGTCACAAATCTTATACTTTTCACAAAGTTTAAGTAAGAAAGTAGGAAGTAAAGCTTAGAATAAAAACTTTAATCCTCTTAGAAAATAAAAGTTGCAACAATTTTCAAATCTTTCTTCAACTTATTTTAATGAAACTAAGTTCCTTTATGTTTCAAAGAACCACAACTTAAGTGTGCTGCAAGTTAGTTAGAAACGTTTTCTAAGGATAGCTAAGTACGTAAAAACGTTGTTCAAAGGGCAGCAGAGGGTTGCATGTTTACTAACAAAGAAGCACTATGTCTATTTTATTAGTAACTTATCAATATTTGACACAATTTTTTATGAAATACACTGCTATAAAGGTTTATTCAGGTCATCTTGAAGTAAGCATTAAAGTCTCTCTTTAGTTTTATTTACTCAGCACTGTAAAAGATATTATATCGACATAACTCCTTTCAAATAGTTTTTATTCGCAAGATATCTCTCCTACTCCACCTTGCCGCTCCTATTAATTTTCTTATCCTTTGATATTTATTTGAATGAGTTTTAATATTTAACTGTCATAATACTTATAACAAAAAATAAGAAACAAATTTAAATAAAGTCTCCTACTGTAAACAGCCATAACCCTAGGCTAGGGTGTAACCTACCCTTTTTAATACACTAATAAATTCAGGTTTGTAATAGAGGGAGAGTTGTTCAATTAAAACCTGACAGGAAAGACGACAGAAACTAAGTCAAAACTACGGGAAAAATACGAAGATACAGTTATTGTTCCTCTGGATTCCATGCGTTTCCTTAATATAATGAGCGCCTAATATTATTTATTCGTTCAAAGTCAGTAGTAGAAAAGTTCCAAGGTCGTGAGTTGTTCTTTATAAAACACATAGTTCACGCAAGATGCAATAAATTTTCACATTTAGTGTATAAAACCAAAACGTTTTCTAACTAAGTCATTATATTTAGGATATTTCTGATAATTACATTTATAGGTTTAACATAATAAGAAACAACATAAAAAGAAAAGGTAGTCTTGTCACCAAGGATTACATGAACAAAGATATAGATCCAGGTAATATTTCTCGATGTTGCCAAACGCGTAGTCACTAACTTTATATCGAGAGGAGATTCAGGATGTTAATAATATTTTAGAATGTGTGTGTATCTGCAGTGCACTCCAAACTGGTGTTTTGGAAATTTTTGTACCCTGACAGATGAAACCAAGCTTCATCCAGAATAAATGGACTCAATCAGCAGTTCTACTTCCTTGTTGTGTGACAAATTCTGATACGTTTGATAATATTGCCAGGCTTTATTGTAAACCCTTCCTAGATGTTCTTCTTCTGTTGTCTTTGTCGTAACGACATTGATTGAGTAATGTACGAACCATCGGACTCGGTGCACTTAAACGTAGTAGCTCCCTGTAAAACTCCTGATGAGTAATGGTTGCACCACTGGAACGACCGCGGCGTCCTTTCCAAAACATAAAGGCAGTTGGCTGACGGTCACCAGGTCGGATTGTTGATACTTGGGGAATGTCCGATACCTCGTAGGAAGGATCTTAAGGCTTAAGGATCTTATCCATTTAATTGTCTTCAGGGCAATGTTAGGAGGACAGGAGGAGTGAAGAGCTTGGCAGTCCTAACATCCCTATGAAACCTCCTGAATTTACCAGTCAAGACAACAAAACACCAGGTCAAAAGTGAGCCTGGCGTAATCTGGATGGACCCTGGAGTAGGTTTCTGAAGACAATAGACAACAGACCTACTTGAAGTTTTCATCCTTTTGTATAATGATCAGGCCGAGTACTACTTCCCGACTGTCTTGTAACTTCCCACTGAGAGAGAATCAAATTCATTTAAGTAGGTAATAATATTAATAAATAATACAATTTAGAACGTTAACCTAACCTAACCTTACCTAACCTAACCTAACCTAATCTAACCTAACCTAACCTAATCTAACCTAACCTAACCTAACCTAACCTAACCTAACCTTAACAAACCTAACCTAACCTAACCTAACCTAACCTAACCTAACCTAACCTAACCTAACCGTATCACACCTAACATAACCTAACCTAACCTTATCACACCTAACTCTATCAGACATTTTAAATACAATTAACACGTCTATCGTAGAAAGTATTTCACATCACTCATCAACACATAAATAGAATAAATACGTTATCCAGTTGTGTAGCAGCTGATTGCAATTTACCCCATCAATCAAACAATTTTTGTAATTACAATGATTCACGACTCGAGTACAAAAATTAATAAAACTTTGCAATACAATTCGATTTATCAAATTTAGAATTTCACAATAAAACAATTTAACACATCTAAACTCGTGTCACCAACCAATAAACCCAGAATAGGAAGAAATTAATTTTGTTTGTGAAAATGAATAAACTTTCAACATTACTCGTAAACTCTACAACGACACAACGTGTGTTCGTAAATCTGACTGGTGAACTGGTTGCATTAAGCTATACTTCGAAATACGTAATTAGTTTAGTGTTGTGGAATTATATCATTTATTTTGTTTGCGCATTAAATGTGATATTAATATGTTAATAAGTGTAAATACGAGAAAAATGTTTTTGCAATATTACTTCTGATGATGCCTGAAATGAATAGGTGAAACAGCTGTAAACAGTGAAAACGTCTAAAAATGAATTGCTAAGGCAAGTATAAATCAGATTATATTATTATACAATAGCAATCGGATATGGCTACAAATACAATAATGACTAATTTAAGTAAATTAAAAACTCTAACTTCCCCATACGTCTGTAATATTGAATATTAGGAAGACCCGAGGATCAAAATTGAAAGATTAAAACCGCCTTACGGATATTCTGATAGAAATCTAATTCGTATATAATATGCGTGTCATAAACAAAATATAAATCGATACATAATTTGCTAGTTTTTTTTTTTTTTTTTTTGTGAGTAGTACTCCTCAAATGGGTTTGTTTACCACTTTTGACGATTTAGATGTGGCAGCCTGAAGTTGATTCCGCCAAAATTTCAAACAATGGATCGTAAAGGAGAAGAGATGAAAGTTTTTACAATTAATCCAATGGTAATTTGTATTCAGGAATTTATAAACATATATAATTAAAAACATCTGGCTTTAATTTATCATCTGTAACTTTAACATATTAAGCATTTTTCTCATAAAAAATATTAATTTAACAAAATTAATTTAAAGCAAACTAAACAAAAATGTTATTTTTTGGTGTTTATTTGTTTTTGACCAAATATGGTGTAACTGTATATTTTTACTGGATTATGAAACGTTTTAAAATGACGTTGTAATAAGTTTAATTGATTTTGCAATGTTTGTCCCCATAAAGTTTTTAAATTTATTGAGCTGTTTTATAATTTTACTTTTAATAGTAATAATCCCTTCAATTAGAAGGAACAAACACGTATAAGGAAGGCGTGCTTATATTCGTAACTACATGAGAATTATGTGTGGGCTTCAAAATTGGGACACGAATATTGATTCATATGAACAAGAACGATGTATCAAGCTATACCATTTACAAACGGAACAATGAATGAACGCTTCAAATCACTATACAATATTGTTTAAATTTTGTAATAATATACTAAACCAAATATTGCTCTTTTTAACAACGGGTAATCTTGTTATATAAATTTCTCTTACGATGTTATCATCTTGTGTGACGTAACCGTAAAAAACTGTAATTAAAAAAATGTAAGACATCTCAAACGGATACCAAAAATAACGTCTACTTCAAATAAATTTAACCGACTAGAAAAATCTCACATTGTGGGTAAACGATGTTGATGAAAAAGCAAGTGAATTGATAAAAATAGACTCTAATACGTTGTTTAAATTAGTCTCCAACAAATATAATTACAATTCATTAAAAATCGTAATAAATATACAATACTTATAGATTAGATTATTTGGGTTTGATGGTTTCGGCATTAGGTTGAGTGGTCAATTCATCTGTACAAAGGTCGTCCAAACCCACCTTTGCCTCAGAACTCCCTTCAGAAATCGAAACTATTTCCGACTTCAATTTCTTTTCCTTACCCCTCCGCCATTTAGAGGAATCCCATCTTTCACCACTTCCTTGAACCCTTGCCTTGATAACCTCTCTTCTTTCTTTAATGGAGAGGTTAGGTCTTTTGACTTTCAGTTAACCGAGGTACCATCGTCAAGTGAACCAGAAAAGCCTGGTGTATCTGCTCATTTAAGTAGCTCATTTTTCCCCTTATGGAAACACTCGATTTACTCAAATTGAAAACTGCTGTTCAATGGCCGATTCGACTTGGAAGGTAGATGGTGATGCAGCCTCCAGTATTACAGCTTGATCAATAATATTTTGACATTGGTTTTCTTGCTGATCCTAGTTTTCACAAGAAGCTAGGGAAAGAACTCTCAACCCAGACAGAGCCCCTCATGCCTAGGCAAAGCAGTTGACTGCTAGGAGCTCGCTCTAACTCTTCGTAAGAATCAAACAAGAGGAAGAGAAGAAGAAAGGAAATCACCAATAGGAAAGACTAGAAAGAGGCAGAAAGCATATAGAGGAGTTGTGCTGACAATAGAAAGAAAGGCTTCAAGAATAAGAAGAATAAGATAGCTGTGATAGGCTGTTTGGGATTAGTAGTAAAATCGGGCGGTGGTTTACAATAGGCCTACCAGTAATTAATGCAATACACAATAAAAGTCAGTCAGATTTTATGCCTAATAGTCCGTATATTATTACCCCTTATAGTAAAAATTGTTAAAAATTACATAACCCATCCAGGCACTATTACTCTATTCATTGTTTTAATTTGCTTAAATTAGTGCAAATTATAAAATAACAAGTATATTCAAATACCCCTTCAAACATTTGCGTATGCTATCCCTCCTACAGAACAGTACGGCGTGGTTGCTTTCTAACCAGAATGAAGGTGTAAGAATATGCTATAATTTTTAATTATACAATCTGAGTAACGTGTATTGCATATTGCATATAACATTATATGTCTGTATCTTTTATATTGTTTACGAGTAAGGTAGAAATTTTATTTATTTAAATAAAATTTTTATTTTTTTTCTAATTTTGTGTTTTCGGTTGTTGTCACAATACAATTTCCAAGAAAAAGAATCTTGTAGTTTTGTTCATTTTTTCACTGTTAGATATGACTATGAAATTATACATTTGATAAATCGAATTGTAATGTTAAATTTTATTTCATTTTTTAAACCCGCCGTTAATAAAATGTAGATTTAATGGTGACTATAAATTATTACAAATAGCTATTACGTCATTAGATACTGTATTACACTACAAAGAGTGTTGCTAAGAGATGTGATAAACGTATAGATAGACTTATTACCAGGAGATAAATTTATTTATCATATATTTATATATTTTTAAATGTTTGTTTAATTATATTTTTTTAAATGAAGTTTTCTTAAGAATTAAATCATTGTTGTTTACGTGCGAAAATTTTGAGATAATAATAATAAACCTCTTCTTTATTATCAAAATTTTAAATGGCCTTTTCGTCCATGTCATTTAATATCCGTTTTTTAAAATATCGTATCTAAAGAGATGTTATTAATTACGGTAATCAAATCAGATGTAGTATGTCTAGTGAGAGAAGTTATATTGAATTTATTTTTTAAAGTATATATAAATATACAACTTGGAATAGTATATTTCATTACTAGCACTAAAAGTAACCTTTTCCGTTGTGCGATCGTTTTCGAGGGGAAGCCGATCGTGGAAATTCAATCAAGGATGGAAAAAGTACTTTCGTTCGAATTATGAACGATACTTTTCATCATGATGCAATAAAACACACAAATATTTCTAAGTAATATTAAAAAAAAAGTATATTTCTCTTATTTTAAATTTAAGTAATATAAATCACTAGATCACTGTGGTAAATATACACATATATATATATATATATGTGTATATATATACATATATACACATATATATGTGTATATACACACATATATGTATATATATATATATGTGTATATATATACATATATATATATATATATATATATATATATATATATATATATATATATATATGTTAATTATACCTTATGTAGATTTCAATAGGAATGGTATCATATTGAATTATAGATTAATTTTTTTTTTTTTTCATACCAAAATATTAAATGTTGCTCATTCTGTAAAGTTAGTTTTAATTTTAATAAAACTTCTATCATTTTTTATATATTTATATAGATTATTTATGTATTTTTCATACCATATATTAGAAGTTACCCCCATTGACATGATGTGTGACGAATCCAACTCTGATTTTCATAATTGATAAGTTGACGGCCAGGGAAAAACGTCACTGCAGTAGTAATTGTAGTTATTAAGGTTAGTGTGTATTGTACGTCTGAAGATGACAGCAGTGCTATTGAAATGTACATAGGATAGAACAAACATAACTATACAATATTGTGTTGTTAGTATTTTATAGTGGTTTGCGCGAAATTTCTTTCATCATAATACAAACCCTGTTTGAAATAAATAAAACAAACATTAAATGATATATATATATTTGATTATGCATTTTGTTTGTACAGTCTGTGGCTCACTTTAGTGACTACAAACTTGGTAATCCCGACGGTACCTAGCTGGATTTACACCTTTTTCATGGGGTCTTGGTTTAAATAACTCTATTTTAACGTTCATATCCTGCCTCTCTTTACCAACTCTTGTTCCTTTCCGACCCTAATGCTATTAGGCTTTTTGGATCTTTATTTTATTTAATTCCAAAAGGTTTTTTACCTAAAAACAACAAGAAAAATGCAAATGTACAAACTCGCACACTCTAGTGGAGATTTAGTGCACTGCGAACTTGGATACTGTGACAATTACGATAATAACTTCGATAATCTAGCCTAGAGATGTTTTGTTACATTTCAATTAAACTATATTCTGTTTAATCCCCTTGTATGGCAACTGTAGAAGCAGTCATGGGAGTTGCGGCATCTGTGACATAAGTCGAAGTCTTGTGGGATAAGGCTTTACCATTTGTTTGATATAACTGTAATATATGTTGTAAGTGGATTTGTAATATATAGAGTCTACATTGTCAAATAATATACTGCAATAGACACAAAATATATAACATATGTTTTTTTATACATATGAAAAAACAAAACACTCATTTTAAAAGTATTATTTTTAATTATCTTTTTTTTTGCGACAATAAGTTTTAATGACAACTGCCATTATACTTATTTATTTTTTTTTTTTACAGTCAACTTTTATCGTCGGGACTTCTTAAAATTTTCTTT
>OY740777.1:37183202-37322454 GCA_963513935.1 Aphrophora alni
ACGAGTAGATCAATACTCTAGAAAATGTCGTTTATTAATTTTTAATGAAGCAAATAATGCCAACATTATCAAACAAATTACACAATTAAGAATACTATAAATACACATAAAATGTTAAAATAAGTCGGAGTTTGAATCTAAAACGTAAATGAAAAACGGGAACATAAATTTCGGAAACGAACACTCATAACCCAAATTGCAACGTACTTATATTATAATTGCATTATGGTAATGTTATTTAAAGTAATTTAATTTAATAAACACATTCATAAGGAAGTTTTTAAAACCAATCGAGATGGTTAACTGAATTAAATTGTTATCACAGGATGATGTCTTCTGTTTATAAATTGTAATAATTATATTTATCTATAATTGAAAGTAAAGTTGTTGTAGAAAGCCTCGTCCTCGGCTGAGGGAGGATAATTATTATTCAAAACATGTAAGTTTGAGAGAGAGAGAGAGAGAGAGAGAGAGAGAGAGAGAGAGAGAGAGAGAGAGAGAGAGAGAGAGAGAGAGAGAGAGAGAGAGAGAGAGAGAGAGAGAGAGAGAGAGAGAGAGAGAGAGAGAGAGAGAGAGAGAGAGAGAGAGAGAGAGAGAGAGAGAGAGAGAGAGAGAGAGAGAGAGAGAGAGAGAGAGAGAGAGAGAGAGAGAGAGAGAGAGAGAGAGAGAGAGAGAGAACTATCACAGCTACCTTTCCGGGCATACTCACTCGTCCTGTAAAGTACTTCTGGGGATGTTGTCCCTTGTGGGGATATCCCCACAAGGGCAAGCGGCCTAAATCAAGTTTATATGTAATATACATATACTTTTAAGCATATTAGATCGAAAATAAAAATATTTTTAAATATCCCCTAAAATAGCTTTTGGGACGACAGCTTTAGTTTTGAAGAGAGACCACCAGGGCTGCGCTGAACGCAATACTCTCTCCTATAGAAGAGATTCGGGCTTTAGCCCTAAAGGTGACTTATGGGGCTCTTGAGTATGATTGGTCCATTCAAATTCGAGAGAAAAGAGCAAGTTGGTTAATGCCTTTGTGAGGATACCAAAATATTTGTATGTAGACTGCAACGAACGTCACTATGCCTTTGGGGACATTGTTGCCAGATGGAACAGATCCAGTGTTGCCGTCAATTGCACCTTTCATAAACTTAGAGTTCAGTCCGTTTGTCCATTTCAATTTCTTAGAGGTGGTTGTATACTTGTTGCTTCTTTGCGTTATTTGAATGTGTGCAATATATATTATAAATTACATAAGTTATTCGCCATTCTAAATAATTAGTCCCTTTAAAGAGTTCTACCTTTTATATGAAATGGAAAAACTATTTATCTGTTTACGTCGAAAAGTGTTTGTATATCAGATATAAATTTGTCAGATTTTTACATAATATATATCACTAGTTTTAAAGAACAAAATTATCTTTATTAAATATTTTGTTACATATTTTATGTATGAATTAATCAATTAGGAATGGTTACGTAGTAATTTATCTAGGAGACCAATTTATATTGGAAACTTTGGTTACAAACTGAAATGAAATAAAAGATGTATTAAAAATCCATAATATGGTATAGTTTTGGGTTTTTGGAATAGTAATATATTACTGTTCATATTCTTCCCAGAAACAATGTACAGTTTTATTAAAAATAATAATTGTTTTAGAGTAAATTCAACAATCAATACATTTTACTTAGTACAACTTATTATAAAATTGCATTAGTTTTAATTCAACCCATCCTACTTTTACTCCTTATTTCTAAACATCCAATGAAAATGAAAATGTATTTCATTTATATTTTTAAATGATATATGAAATGTTTTTTATTCCCAGTTATTCTTGACAAGTGGTAATAGAATGTACAAATTCTCTGATTCAAAAAATGTGATGTATTTTAACTTTATACAATTAAATATTATACAGTTCAATTGGCAATGACAATAGAGGGTTGAGATGTTATTTCAAGGTTTAGAATGAAAAATTTTATAAATATGTTACACAATTATAACATATATCATGTTTATATAATTATGTTTATTTATACAAATAAATATAGTCTATAGTTCAATAGTATAGTGGATTCTTTTTATTGTTTGTTTTTAGTTATTATGGGGTTGTTATGCAACAAGGCATGGTTAATCATGTATAACTTGTGTTAACAACTGTTGATGGAATTTAATTGTGAATTCAAAAATGTTTTGATATTTCAAATCCGTTCAGTGGTTTTCGAGATACAAATGATTTAATAAAGTCGTGTCATCGCATTTCAATAAAATGCAAACGCTAATGTACGCGGGTTTTTAAATTGTGTATATTTTGGGAACCGTTGAATGGATGTTAACTATCTAAAGAAATTTAAATTCACAATTAAATTGTCTATAAATTGGTGTATCAGAATATTACTACAGCGATTAATAAACCAACAAAAATAGCAGTATTGTCCATACTTTTCTATCAGAAATACAGCATACAATTAACAGCTGATCAAGTACTTATAAGCGCGTAACGTACTCAACAAAAATTGATATATATTTTTAACCGTTTAATGGATTTTTGTTTTGAAAAAATATTTGAATTCACAATAAAATTATCTATAAAATCATTATGAGTAGGCTACTTGTTGTTAGGTTAATTTGTATTAAAAACCACGATAAATTGTATTTAATTCGTTTTAAGTATACATTGGCGTAAATTAATTCAAATAGCTAAACTATAATTGTCCATACATAAAAACATAAAACTGACAATTTATAGTAAATTTTATGAGGAATCCGAATCCGTTTTAAAAAATAACTTCCGATAATTAGTTTTCGATATATAAGCGTTTTTGTACTATCGCCTGCCCAATTTTTATACTCTCTGTACGAAAATCAAAACCGAGTACGCGGGTTTACTAAATTGTGTTTATTTCTAGAACCGTGGAACGGATGTTAATTACCTAAAGAAAATTGAATTCACAATTAAATTTTCTATAAATTGGTATATCAGAATATTACCAAAGAGATTAATAAACGTGAGTAATAAACCAATAAACATAGCAGTATTTAGAAATCGTTTATAATTTTGAGCGATTACTATTAACGTTCATAAATCAAAAAACATTTTATATATCATTTTCAAATTTTTGTAGGTTTTTTATATAGTCATATAGAATATTTCCTGAAAATGTTAACAAAATATATAAATAAAAAGACTAGGCCTATACAAGTTATAATTTGACGCTATTTTCAACCAAACCGATAGATGTAAACTGTTGTAAATTGTTTAATTATAATTATACTATTAGCATAGATCTGATAGTTTATAGAAAATTTAATTGTGAATTCAAAATTTTTTTGATATTTCAAATCCGTTCGGTAGTTTTCGAGATACAAATGATTTAATAAAGGCGTGTCATTGCATTTCAATAAAATTCAAACGCTAATGTACACGGGTTTACTAAATTGTGTTTATTTCGAGAACCGTAGAATGGATGTTAATTATCTAAAGAAAATTGAATTCACAATTAAATTTTCTATAAATTGGTATATCATATTACTACAGCGATTAATAAACGTATGTAATAAACCAATAATAATAGCAATATTTAGAAATCGGTTACTATTTTGCTATAAACGTTCATAAATCAAAAAAATATGTATATATCATTTTCAAATTGTTGTATGATTTTTTATATAGTCATAAAGAACATTTCCTGAAAATTTTAATAAAATCTTTATTTAATATAATCTTTATAACGAAAATTCGTTATCAAACTTCTTAAGAGTTTGAAAAAAATAATAAGTAGCGGTCCTATGATATGTACAAAACGCCGACCGCAATACAGACCGGTGTCGTATACAGCTAAAAAAAACTGTTTTTTCAGAGCTCGTTGATTCGACAGAAAAACTGTTGCGAGATTCGTCTGTCTATGGAAGTAAGGAAGGACAAAATTCTGCTGGAAGGACAAATCTAAAACAAACATCTCTGGTCGGAAATTAATCAAAATAGGCCAAAAATAGTCTTCAGATAGTATGTAGACGATACTATAGTACTTTTCTATGGCAACAATAGATAATTAAAAACTCTGATTAACTTCGTAAACACAATGCATCCAAAACTCCAATTCACGGTTGAAGTGAAACAAATAACAATTTAAACTTTTTAGACCACCCCATTTTTCAGAGGTGGTCTTTACTACAACCAATACATTATTGTTGGTAAATTGTTCGATTGTCAATGTGTTGACCAAAATAAATCATTGTAAAAAACAAATTAAGGTTTTGAAATAACTTTTAGTATTTATTATTATTTTTGGTGTGATAACAATGGTCCTGTGCTGTGAATAAGTGTGAAGCGTCATCCGTCACGCGTTACGCTTCGTGATGATTAGGTTTCATTCGTCAAGCTCATTCGGGTATTTTCGAGCGAAAAAACGAGTGTACTAAAAAAGAAAGTGCTGTATGCAAAAACTTCCCTAGAAAGCTTCAACATTTATGGTTCTGTACTGTTTTATAAAATAAACTATGCAATATATTTCTCGAATAAAACTTTATTTCCTTGTCAAGGAGACCTCGCTGTCTTATATAAAACCAACTAAGCAATAACTTTCTCTGATAAAACTTATTTTCTTGTCAATGAGATTCACAGTCCTAAAGAAAACTAACTAAACAATAACTTTATCAGATAAAACTTATTTCCTTTTCAAGGTGACCTCGCAAATCTTACAGAAAACCAAAAAAGCAATAACATTCTCAGAAAAAACTAATTTCCTTGTCAAGGAGATGTTGCAATTCTGAATTACGCAATAACTTTCTCAGGGTAAACAAATGTTTATTTTAAAGAGATGCTTTGCACTTTTATAAAAGAAACTATACAATAACTTTCTTAGGAACAATGAATATTCTTGTTAAAGAGGTGCTGTAATCTTTTATAAGAAAACTATGTAGTAACTTTCTCAGGTTAAATTAATATTCACGTTAAGGAGCTGTTGTACAATTATATTTTCAATATTGTTCTAAGGTTAAATAATTGCTCATGTCAAGTAGGTGATTTAGCCTACTCTTTTGCAAAAGAAACTATGCAATAATTTTCTTAGGTTAAATCAATGCAATAAATAATAATAATAGTATTACGTTATTAATAATAATTATTAATATCAATCATACAATGTAACTACTATATTGTTTGGATGTCGCCGTTTCGAATATTGACTAAAATTCAACAATTAAACAGCAGTGACTTGAAAATGGCTAAATAGCCGAAACGACCGTCGTTTGTATGGAGAATACGATAAGTCTCATAATTGTTGAAATGTAACTATTACTGTGAAATGGTTTTGATCACCATAGACATTTTCACTTCCGTCGTACAGTACACCACACACCAGATAAAACAATAAATAAAAGTATGTAAACATATACATATTGGGATGGAGTTTTATAATACTTAGTAAATACAAATAGTACTCGGTCTTCTACTTCTCACGCTCAGGCGGCCTCAATAATTCCGAGAAATGTATCGAGTATCGTTGCCAACAAAACAGTTTTAGGGGCTGGATACTGGACAGTAATATTCAACTTTGTCCACAGCTTTGAATGCTCAACTCTGCGTCTTGTGTGTAAAATGGAAGGAAACAAGCAACTGATATCAAAGCAGGTACGTTCAAGTTATAGTTATTAATGTTACTTTATAGCGTCATTAGTAATTTCATAATATTATTGTGATGCGTATGTGCTAGAATAAACAGACGGAATTAACAACAAATGTGATAGGCCTAACCCTGGATATGATGTATGAGAAGAACTACCGACATTTCATGTTTATTTAATAGTTGTACCAAAACCTGCTTGTTAAAAATAGGGTCTAGCTATTATTTAGATTTCTTAACTTTATTTATCGCTTATTTAAATTTTTTGTAGTGGATCCCACTCTTAAACCGAATTCAAAATAAATCAACAAAATTTGAAAAACATTATTATAATAACAGATATTGCCCAAACTAACACTATTTCAGATTTTCTAAGTACTGTCGGAATTTTACTTCTGTGTTTTACATAATAGTGGACACCACTTTTCAAAAAACCCATCAATATATTTAAAAAAATATCTATTTATTGACTGAGTTTGCCCAAACTCACAATATTTCAGTTATTCAATTTACTAAGTGGAAATTTGGCATTTCTTTTAATGTAGTGGATCCCACATTTTAACGAAATTCATCCCACAAAAAAATTAATAAAACTTTAGGTATAGATTTTGCCCAAACTATATACGTTTTTAATATACTGAGTAAAAATTTTAAATGGGTTTTAATGTAGTTGGTCCAAAAATAATCAAATCCAACCAAATCCAAAATAAACAATCAAGTATGAAAATATGGAACATGTGCACAGCGGTAATGCTGAGCTCGTTTTATTTTATTTTTTTAATAGAGAATGGATAGATATATAGGATTCAGTTTACTGCATTTAATTCAAAATTAATTAAATGTTTGTAATAGTCTCAACTGCATTCTTGAAATTAAAATGTTTACACATTTTCAAAGTGTTTGACAAATTGTGAATCTTTGTTGTTTATTTTCGTTTCTTTCTTCTTCTCGAATAAATGGTTAAGTATTAATACCATCACGTTTACATTGCAAAACAATATTTTAATGGGTATAGTAAGATTCTGCAAAAATATTTATAAGATGTTGTAATTTCTTATGTACTTATTTCTGAAAAACCAATATAGCTACACTAAATGTTATTTCATCATTATTATCATCAATATTCTCTATTTATTAGTGTATGGTATATTTATAAATATAAATAAATATAAACTTGTCTGAGCAATATTTATATAATCTTTTTTTTTGGTATAAGTGTAAGTTATTTGAGGTGAAATGAAAACAATTACCCTAAATTATAGAAATTATAAAACAAAAAAAAAAATTACGTAAACTAAATATTATTTTTATCAATTTTAAACCTTAACAACCTATGAAAATGTTTATTTGTAAAATAAAAAAACATCCAATATTGTCGGCTAAATCAAATGGTTTTAGTTTTATTTACTTACAACCAACCGTTAAATATTTATATCCCAATAGGCCTTTAGGGAAACGTTTTTGGAACGAAATTTCAAACTTTAATATTTTGTATTTTCCCAAGAAATAACTAAAAGAGACATCTTCTCAAAGTTTTCATTAAAATTGCCAGAAATTGTGGCTTCTAGATCAAACTATCGTAAATAGGCCTACAGTTTTTTTTTCTATAGATTATCTAGCAAAAATAGCATTACGGTACGATTTTGTAGGAACTCTTGAAGAAATTGATAATTTTGTAAGGAAAAAAATAATAACATTAAAAAATGGTTGAGGGATTTTGCTTATATTTATTAATCTGTTTGAAATTCATTCAACAAGGTTTGTAGTCCTTTGATTAAGTAGATGCCTACAGTAAGGAATCCTACCTTGCTTTAAAACCTATTCATGTCACCTGTCAACAAGTTTTAAAATATTCTACTGCTGCTCTTGAAGTTATTGAAAACTTAACCTTAAAACTACTGTTTCTAAGAAATATTGTGTTTATTTAATTCCTAGGCCAGTGGTTGCTTTCCCAGTAAACAGGTAGCAAAGAATACAGAGGGATACCATTGTATTCTAACAAGCTTCTGTTTATAACCATTTAGGCTTAAATGACATCTTTCAATCAAAGGAATCAAAGGAATTCCATAGTCAAACATGCTAAAAACTTTATTACTAGAAGTAAATAGGAAACTCATCTACAGTGGCAACTGATTCCACTATATTATTTTTACTTTTAGGCAATTAATTTGACGTGTACCCGAAAACCGTAAAACCATATTGATACTAAAGTACCAGGCTGTCCTGTGATACGCATAACTCCTATGATGCCCGAATTCAACAAAATGTATTCTATGCATAAATAAATGTTCTGTGTAAATTTCATCATGATAAAACTAGTTTCAATAATTTTGTGTATGAAAAAACTACAGGTTATTTCTAATTTCCTTCCAACGGTTCATTTGGCCTTACACATTTTATAAAAACGATCACGAAAAGCGTATTTATAAATATTTTTCAATAAATCTTTCACAAAATGTTCTTTGTATGTTCGATAATAGACTGTTATAATGTCAATTATATCTAATCGTTTTAAGTATGTTTTTTGGTCAAAAAATCATTTACGCTTTATTGTAAATTGTTCTTCAGAGTAGGTTTTCGCTTATAATTCGAATATTTCTTAATATTGGCATATATATATTATTATAAAATTTCATTTTATGAATTTTAATTTTAGGATAATTAGTTTCAAAGGAAAGAAAACTGAATTTGCGATCTATGACATTAATTATTAAAACAAATATAAAAAGTGATTTATTTGGACGTCATATTTTTTTTTTTTTTTTTTAATAATTAAATATGTGAACGTTAAATTTTTATTATTTATTTTAACTCGAATAAGAATATGGAAATTTACTCATTTTTTTCCATGAAATATCAGCATGTAATTAATATGTTAGAAGTACGTACAATGTTAGAATTGAGTCGATCATTAGTTAATAGTTTAAGGTTATAGTTTTAAATACGGGACTGTTGTTTATTAGGCCTATTTGTTTATTTTTCCCATGAACTGTGAAAGGTCGCATGGTTCCACCAGTTTAATATATGTTATATTTAGTGGTTTACAATGTTTTAAAACAAATCTACCTGATCGTTTATCACTAACCTAGAAAATTTCTTATAGGCCTATTGTCTTTAAACTGTGGGGAATACCAGATAGTTTCAATGCAACAGTATCTTGCAGAGAGATTTGTTAAGTTTTGACATAAAAGGGTAAAATATATGTCTTCTAAGAATATAGTCCGACCACCACTATAGTTCTGGAATGGTCGTAGTTAGGTAGAGATTCGGTCACCTGGCACTAATCGGCTTAGCTTGCCCGGACCCCATTGTTTAACAAGACTGAAAAATTATTATTAATTTATGTGGGATTATTTTTATATAAGTTTTAAATATTGTATAAGGCAGTTGTGTATTTCAAAAGGGTAATTTGTCCCTTTCAACGAGTCTATTATCTTGTTTCTATTAAACTATCTCTATAGTTTATCTCTGACAGGAATGTGGGTACACATTGAAACGTCAAACCTATTTTGCAAGAGAAGTGTCTTTGCGGTTAAACCTCTTTTGCTGTAGGCCTACTAGTTACCTAAAAACTCTCTATTGTTATAAATGTTTATTATGGATAATGTTTAAGTAGATTTATATGATAATATTCTTCTGTAATACCTAATAAATATGTTTATGCATGGTGATTCAAGAAATATCAGGATGTAATTAATATGTTAGAATGTACGTACAATGTTAGAATTGAGTCAATCATTAGTTAATAGTTTATTTTTCCCATGAACTATGAAAGGTCGCATGGCCCCGCTAGTTTAATATATTTTATTTTAAAGTTAGTTGTTTACAATGTTTTATAACAATCTAACAGACTTTAAAAAATTATTTTAAAATAATGAAACAAATAATGGAAGTTTAAAGTAACATCCAAGAAATAACTACTAACTACATTATGTCCAGAAATACATACATAGTTGGAAGTATTGTTATAAAAACTCTAACTTTGTTAACAATTTTTTGCATTTAGGCCATAGTTTTGATCCCGAAAAGAATGTTTAAATCTTTTATATTGAAAATAAATGCCTATGTCTAAATAATTTAAAATGTTTAGATATTAATAAATCTATGTTATAATAACAATAATACAAATCTACAATGTTTTGCTTTTTAGGATGGAAAATGTTTTTATTTCAAGAAACTGAGAGCATAACGCCAATTTTTCAGCCACTTGTGCCGTACAGTGATAGCTCTGATGGAGAATCATCAAGCAACTCGATTTCATTTCCTGGTTTGGTTTCAAATTCAAATGAGCCAGTTCAACAAAAAGACGAGACATTTAATTTTGAAAGTTCTGTTCCTGAAGAAAATACTCAAGGAGGACAGATACCAATCAAAGGACATACAAAACATTTTAATTATTTACAGGGCAGCTATTTATATGATGAAAATTTGACTCGAACCAGTCTTGTGAACTGTCAAAACCCATCGCCTTCCATTGATTATTATGATTCGGATATTGACCCAGAATATGTCCCTGATAGTAGTAGTGGTAGTAATACAGATTTTTAAGCCCAGACATCTTCACAAAATAACATAATAGAAGACTTCTCGTGTTCATTCGATCTGAAGGTATTTTCTGAAGAACGATTAATCCGTAATAGTATTGAAGTTGGAGCCAGATATGAAGAAAATATTATTGATAAAACAAATTCACCCCAAAGAAGTTTGTTAACTGAAAGTTGGGATCTCCAAAACAAACCGTATTCGGGTAATAATTCTGAAAATAACACATTTTTATTTCAGGATAATAATAAACCTAAGCGCGTTAGAAGAAAAGACTTTTGTTTTTATTGTGAGACACTAGTTACTACATTTGCTAGACACCTTTTAAGAAACCATCGATTCGAAATTGAAGTTGAACGAATAAATTCAAAACCAATTAAATCTAAGGAGAGAAAACATTTAATTGATTTACTACGAAAAAAGGGGAACTACCTTTACGGTACCACAAATACTGTGTGATCTGCGTGCCTACCGTCAGTTGGTTGAGACTACATACTGTAGAGTACTCCTTTTGTGCAGAAAACGAGTAGGTGAGCTTCAGAGACTTCCACTAGATCTATATGAAAATATTCAAATAACCATAATTATGAGGAGTTCGAACAAGTAGTGAGACCTATTGAAATGATTCTTATAAGAAAATTTAAACGGGTGGTCAATCAGGGAAAACGAAAAGTGACACCTGTGTTGTTCAGTTTTGACGTGCAAAAGATTTGCTGATTAAATTAAGAAGCAATTTTATTCCATCAGAGAACATATTCCTCTTTGCAAATGTAAATACTACTAATCCGATCACTGGTTATAAAGTGTTGCAGAAACACTCCAAAATAGCAGGTTTGAAAAATCCTGATGCAGTCACATCAAGAACCCTCAGGAAATATTAAGCAATAATATCTCAATTGTTCCAATTAAATGACCAGGATATTGAACAGCTCGCTTCGTTTATGGGGCATACGTCTTCAGTCCATCGTAGTGAATATAGGCTCCCAGATGACGTTTTCCAAACAGCAAAAATTGCAAAGTTATTGTTGTCAATTGAGAGTAGCGAAGGAGCTAAAAATAAAGGTAAATCGCTAGATGAGATAGAGGTAAATCTTGACGAAGATATATTACAATCTACCAACTTCAATGAAGTTGATAAAGGAAGTAAAAGTTCAGAAGAAGAAGAAGACGGAGACTTGTTACCTTTAAAAGACCTAATCGGAGTAAGTGAGTCTTCTTCCAGTTCATTTCTGCAAACTAAAAGAAACATAGTAGCCTCTAAGAAATCTATAAAAAGAGAGATTACAAAATGGACCGATCAAGAGAAAAATATTGTATTCAATTTTTTTTAAGACTCACATTGCCAAGTGCAAGCCACCAAGAAAACACGAATGTGAGATGTTAATGTCCCAATATCAAACAGTTTTCAAAAACAAAACTTGGCCTGAAATAAAAGTTTTAGTTCAAAAACTTCTATACAAAAAAAGCTTTCTGTAAATAAACAAATTGTGTATATTTTCATGACTCTTATGAGACCTTTAACTATACGCTATTCGGTTTATTTGTAAGACTATCGCAAGTACAATGTTCAGCCTGTCCCAGCTTCGTCACTCTCTCATTTGTTGACGCGTTTCGGATAACCTACATTGTCAAAACAACTATTTGTACTGATCATCCTACTCTGGGAATCGTTATATTAAATCGACGTTAAATTTAAAATAACGATTCCCATAGTAGGATGATCAGTACAAATAGTTGTTTTGAAATGGAGGTTATCCGAAACGTGTCAACAAATGACAGAGTGACGAAGCTGGGACAGGCGGAAAATTGTACTCATGATAGTTGCAACAATTCAAGCGGAAAAGAAAATATTTAAAATAATTTATTTGAGGATTTTATAACGTAATTAGAACAATTTATTGTTTTAATTTTTCGTTTTTATCTATATACATGTATTAGATTTAAATAAAAGGTATCACTTTATATAGTTTTCTCAGTTTGATTTGATTAAAAATGTAATGTTCATTTTTTTAAATCAATTTAAATTTTTTAATTTAAAATGGTGTGTAATTTCCCTTACATAATAGATAAGTCTAGTTGTTGTTTTATTTTTATTATAACCTCAAAATAGGTTATAATATACTATCTCACATTAAAAAAAAAATACATATATGTATTTTTACTGATTCATTTCCCAATGTTTATGTTTATTTTATATTGTAACTTTGTGTAACATTTATTATTTTCCTATTTCTATAATTTCTATAATATTGTATTATAATAATCATATTATAATAATTTACTTATTAACTTTGTATAATAAATTACTTTGTAATTTTGCAGTTAAATTCGATAAGCTATTTAATAAGTTATACCTACATTTCATACTAAAATTAATTGTAAATAATTTTAATATGATGGAGTACTTCTGAAAACGAATTATTCAAAATGGTCTCCAGTAGATTAAAATTTATTAAACACTAGATGGTGACCCAACTTTTAAAAAATCAAGATTTTTAAAGACAAAACCGTTGCAGACGTATCTTATCAGAAAAAAAAATTGTATTACGTGTAATTTTTATGATTACTCTTACTTAATAGGTTTAGTTACTGTATTTGTAATATAACATGTTTCATACTAACAGTTAACAACAAATACAGTATTTACTTTATATTGTAATTAATTTCGTCTACTATAATATGATATTACTACTTCATAATTTGATGAAATATAATTTCGTCTACTACTTCAAACACATAATATAGCTTCCAATTATACCAGGAACTAACTAAGCTAATTTTTACACTATCGTTCTAAACATTTTTTTAAAAAATGAACTTTATTTTTTTCTGTAATAAATAATATTTAATTAATGTAAGCCTTTTCCTTGTATACTAAATAATATTATATTGTATTTTTACCACTCATATTATAATTAAGAAAAATTATTTAAACCCGATTGTGAGATTGTGTAGTCCAGTTATTGTTGGTTCTGTATTACGACTTTTGATCATAAAATTGTTTGTTATTATTGATATTGTTTTGTAACCATGTGTTTCATTCGTTATTTATTTCATTTCCAATTATTTGCATTTATTTGTAAAATTCAATATTTAAAATAGCATGGAGTGGTATATTTTCTTTAATTATTTCTTAGGTAAAGAACGATTTAAATAGCGAGCATTAGGTTAACACAATATATTACTTTTGTTGTAATGCAAATATTTAGATAAGTATGGACAAAAGTAAAGATATAATTAATTTGATTCATTTTGTAAAGATGCAAAAGATAGGTATAGATACGTTTTACATCAGAACATTAGAACTATGCGCAAACACTTGACCAATTTCTAATAGAATTCAATATGTTTGGAATGGAATGATATGTGTCTGTTCACTCTATAGCCCAAACAGGTAGACTGATTCTAATCAAATTAGTTTATACATACTTTGGTACTTTAGTCAGAAATATATTTATTTATTTTTTTGCGATAAGTGCTATATATATAAATTTATCATTCAAAAATACGATTTTCTAAAAACCGGCATTAACGATTTTGTTCATATTTTACCTAAGTGTAGCCTCAAAGAACTCAAACAAAACTCATTAGTTACCATTTTTGCAAAAAAATTGGTTTGTGAGTTATTTGGACAAATCGGCCATTTCATGAACAGGAAATTTCAAACTAGATTTTTATAGCTAGAGAGATCTACATATTGTGTTTCTTAATTGTTTTTTGTTCTCTCTTAGAGTGATACAATTTTCATATTTCTTGTGATTTGTCTGAAACTAACTAACCACTATTAACACCTGATTCACCTCCTACATTCCTTTGTCACATACCTACAATCTTATTCTCAAGGCTGTTCTATTAGTACAACAGTAATCAGTACTCCCTAAAATATTTTCACATTTTTTAATTATTTAAATTCTTTTTGATCCATTCTAATTCAAATAAATATACTAAATTGTTCTTTAATCTTTATATTTATTTATTGATATTTTACTTAAATAATTATTAATTCTTTACTTACATTTATTTAAATAATTTTACAATTTATTTCTGGTCTGTTTCTTCGTATAAAATTTACATATAAAATTTAATAATTATATTTCTACTTAATTATTTATTAATAACAGATTAATTTATTTAATTCCATTCTTTCATTTTGAAATTTACAAGAGTAGGTCTAAGTTTTTTTACTAGCCTTCAAATCAATTATAATTTCTCTCTCCAATCTTCTGGTCCAAACATTAAATTTGTTTATTATAATACCTCATTTTTTTACATAAAGTTTGACTAAATTAAAACAACAATTTTTTTTAGTATAAACCACAATATTTTATTGATTCTTGCCGACAATGTTTTCGCTAGTAACAGCATTGTCAAGGTATTTTACAAGAATGAAGAACAAAAAGGTTCAGTACATATACAACAATAGCTGGGTATTTCACTTGTAACCTAAATGAGAAAAGGAGAGTAGGGGAGGAGATACAATGACTTATCGTGGTTAATGGTTTTAAGAGTGGAGAATTAATTGTTCAATTTAAAACTAACAAATTTTTATTCTTAACGAATCTATTAATTTCTAAATTTTCCAGAAGGTTTAATTTTATAGATTTATTAGCTGTGTGTAAGGTATCAAAATTTGTATTAGCATGAAATTCCGAAACATTATGTGTTATTAAGCGTGATTAGCAAAACTATAGTCCTCATGTCCTAACCTCAATCTTCTATCATACTCACTTAATCTAGTTTTAAAATTTCTACCCGTTTGCCCTACATATGTAACGTTACAAATTTTACAAAATAATTGATAGACCCAACATTTACTCATTTTTTGGTATTTTATCTTTACTATTATTAACAATTTACCCAAATTATTATCTACATAAAATGCTGGTTTTCAACTTTTCTTCTTTTCCAATAGTTTGTTTAATTTATAACTAATTTGACCAACATAACCTACCTTCCGCGCCATTTTGTGGAATGCTGTAACTACCTTGACAATGCTGTAAATAGCGAAACCATGGTCGGCAAGTTTCAATAAAATATTGTGGTTTATATTTTTAAAAAAATGATGTTTCAATTTATTTAAAATGTACCTACGGTCTTTAGCATAAATAGTATAAAGTTTGACTATTGTTTTATATATTTTTTGATCCTGTATTTGTTAATTCATACCTTTAATTATTTCAAAACATATATTATTTAAATATTTCTAATCATAGAACTTCCAAGGTATAGCATGTCTTACAAGTAACCGCATATTCTCTATAGTTTTATAAAAATACTAGTAAAATGTATAACAAACATATAACACGATAAAACAAAAAATGATAAACTATTTGTTTGTAACTTTTATAGTTTATAGTTTTATAGTCTATAGGTGACACAGTTTTCGACATATTTGTATCAAAATGTCAGGGTATGTTCTGACATTCATTATGATTAAAATGATTTTCGTTCTGTTCTGATAGCTCAGACCGGTCGACCGTGAATTATGTGCATTCAGAAGCGCTAAAAAAAATTTTCTTTTAGTTCATGATTACGCGTTTCTAAAACCGGTTCTGGTGTTTATAACTCAAGAACGGCACAACAGATTTCGAAGAATAATAAAATATTCTATTAAAAATGATTATTAGAATAAATAATTGTAAACGTTTTAAACTGATATTGGACGTAATAAAAGACCCGTGTCAAATATAGAGCGATTTTGTCTATACTTTTGGTCAGAGCTTTTTTTGGAAGAGAAATCAATTTTAACGTTATCAAATTGATACTTCATAGGATTGTTACAAATGATAATACGAACATTATTTGAAAGTTTTTAATCGATCGTAATAAATTATTACCGGTTAAATAATAAAAAGTTGTGATCATAAAAAAAAAAAAAAAAATCCCTAAAACAAAATCCATTTACTTAGAGTTAACAATTACGAGTATTCTAAAACCGATACTGATGTTTATAACTCAAGAACGATTAAACGGATTTTGATAAATTAAAAAAAAAATTTCAATATGATTAGTGAATAAATAGTAAAAAAAATTATTATGGCGTTTGTGTTAAAACAAATAAAATGACGGCCATTCTGGAAAAATGGTGAAGATTAAAAATATGGTAACACCTTAATTTTAATTTACTTATAAATTCATGGAAGTTTACGAATTTAAAGTTTTTTGAGAAACTGATAGCTTCCGAGATCCCAATGTTTGGTCATCTTGAGTTGATCACCCTGTACGTGTATAACGAAATTACGAATATTTAAAGTATAACAACTTGCACTCTACATGTTAGCATTGGAATTTAAAAGAAATCAACTGTTATAGAATCATTTTTCAAAAGCATTTTTTTTGGTTTTATGAAGACTAGAATCGTTTATTCATAATATATATAATATATTAACTATCAATATGAAGTCCTGCATTGTTGCCAGATCTACTGCTGCCACATTGGTATCTTAATGGGTAAACTATACAATATCTTAATATACACAAACTGACTGAAGCGCAGTCGGTGGCTAATGTGTAAACTTCTAGTGTATAGATTTTCTACATTATGCTATCATTATTGCAGCCGATGCATTATTTAATATTTGATTTTCATACATTATTTTTAAGAAATAAAACAAAATGGCGGTTGATAAAGTCATGTTACTATCTCTAGTTGAAATTAATGTTTTTATTTTGTTCATAATTGTTTCAGGTTTTAAGAAAAGCACTGGTTTTAAAGTGGCAGCCGTATACGGCTGCCCTAAGCACCCGGCTGCCACTTTCAATATAAAATTGCCCATGTACGGTTCTCATAGTGATATAGGGATGTAAATATATATATATATATATATATATATATATATTTAAACGAATAAACAGATTTAAATAAATTTTAACACATCTATTAATTAATATTTGTACACATTTGGTGAAAATTTCATCAAGATACAATAAAATTTAATTACTTTACAACGAAAAAACTAATTTCTTCGCTACTTTTAACAACATTGAAGTAGATTTTAACAAGTAACCTAAACTTTTTGTGAAATAATGACAAATTTGTACATGGTTTTATTAAATTGTTACTAAAAATCCCCATAAGAAATACATAGTAAAATATATTTGTTGGTATATTTTTTTGGTTAATATACATTTAAGTTTGATTTGTCTCTCAGTGCAAAGCCGGATCGGGCCAGCTATATATACTATGTGGGCCATTCCGATCCCACAGAAACTAAAGACGCACGATGGGTATTTCGAGCAAAAAAAACTGCGAAAATTGATAACGCAAACCATCATGACGAGATGAACGCCACAGCATTTGAAGAGTGGTTCTCAGGAATTCTGCATTTACTTCCACCTGACAGCGTCATTGTTATGGATAATGCGTCATACCACAGTCAGACAGTCAATAAAATCCCAAAAATGAGTTGGAAGAAGATTCACATCCAAGAATGGCTCACAGACAACGGCGTGAATTTCAATCCGAAGAACGTGAAGGCAGAGCTCCTAGAACTCATCCCTATTCACTTGAAATTACAGGCCAAGGTTTATAAAATCGACAAAATGGCTGAGGAGTGTGGTCACACAGTGCTGCGGTTGCCCCCTTACCATTGTGACCTGAACCCCATCGAGCTGGTGTGGGCCACAGTGAAAAATGAAGTTGCGAAGAAGAATGCTGATTATTCTCTGAATACCGTAGAAGTTCTGTTACACAATGCATTGAACAATATTTCTTCGGAGGATTGGAGTAAGTGCGTCACTCACGTGAAGAAAGTTGAGGACATGATGTGGGAGGTGGATGCCATCAGCGATGATTTGCACGACAGGATCATAGTGTTGGATGCTGGGAACGACGACGACACAGAAGATGAAGACTCCCACAGTGACCAGATTGAAGTAAGTGATGATTCATCTGATGATTTGGCTATTCCTCTCTAAGGAAATACTGTATTATTGTTAGTTATACGTACGTGTACTTTATTTATAGTATAGGCATAGTACGAGTGTTTTATTTGTTTATATTAAGTGTGATTTCCTTTACCTTTATGGGCATTAATAGTAATTTTAATTAATTTAATAACAATTAATATAATTTAGTAAATAATGTTATTTTTTCTTCAATAATACAGTTTAATATTTGTGTAACTTTGTCTTGCCAAACATTTGAGGACTAATGTTATAACACAGTAAAGCAAGAGAATTATGTTATTTAGCTGATGATTTGGCTCTTCCTCTGTAAGGAAATGCTGTACAGTATTATTATTAGTTTTTAAGTTTAGGCATACGTACAATTTATTTTACTTGTTTATACTAAGCTTGATTCCTTTGCCTTCATGGGGAACAATATTAATTTTAATTAAATGATTTAATTTGGTTAATTATTTAATTATATTTATTTATTTTATTTTAGTGTTTATAAATTGTAAATATTTTCTGAAATAAAAATGTTTCGTCTGATATACGGAAGTTTTATTAATACAGTAAACCATTTATAACTTCACCAATCACTCTGTGTTTGTCACAGATGACCGATTCCTTTGAAATTTGGTATCTAAATAATCAGAAAATTGCAATGTAACACGTGTTATCATTTGTTTTTCGGAATTTAAGGAAGGAGGAAAAGTTGCATATCGTTACTGGAGTCATTAGTTATGATTCACTGACCCCAGCCAGTGGCTACTTAACGCGGCCGAGTCGCACAATAGACACCAAGGGTAGGCGATTAGTGCGGTCGACTGGGTTTCCGCCTCAAGCTGACTTGAATTTTACTATAGTAAACTATATAATATTACTATGGCAGATAATTTTAGAAAAGTAAAAATCACTTCCGTCAGTAAGAAAAGTGTCAGTGGACTTTGGACCCATGAAAAGGACCATCTGTAAGTTGTCTAAACCATAAAGTTCTACTTGTTTACAATTATTTTACTTACAAACAACCCGCCGTGTAATAAATAACTTTCTCTGTAGACATATTTTTGAGTTCTAAGTCCAAGCTATTGTAATTTATTCAGGTAACACACACCCACTTGAACCTGTTTAAACCCCAGTCCTCGCTTCCGCCTTCAGTTAATTCAATATTGTGTCTCATTTATGCATCTCCACTATAGGAAATTAACATTCTTTTCATGATCGTAATTTGGAAATTTCCATCGAATATTTGAAAAGTACAGTAAATGAAAAAATTAGAAGAAAGATACCAAACACGACATAATTTGGTAAAAAAATCATACAATATAGGCGCAGCCTGTTTGTGTGCAGTAACAATCGAGTTGGTTTTTGGTAACGATATTAAATTAAATTTTGTCAAAAATGTATACATAACAATAGTCGTAGTACGCCTAATGTTTAAGTTTTTTCTTATTTCTTAAGTGTATTGACAAATCAAACCTAGCATCCCTTGTGCATTTACGACCTACCAGTAGCCGACCAAGCCCTTAGTCCCAACCTTTTGTTTGTTAATGGGGGTAATAAACATGACAGAAATTGTGTGGTAAAGTTAACAGCACTTTGATTTTTTATACAAATTAATTGTATTTAGAGCTGTTAACGAATTATAAAGCCAGTTGTAGTTATTTTTTACGTTCCTAATAAGTAGGCCTATACTTAAAAGAGTTGATTTTATTATCAGTTTGTACGAATGTATTATTATTATTTTTGTTAACTTCTTTACTGTATTCCAATTAGACTAATAAAGTCAGAAGAGATAGTTACACGCAGTAAAAAAAAAACTTTAGTAACTAGGTTTGAACCTACGCAACTAAGTTGTAGGTCCATCTGTAACCTACCAGAATAGACGAATAGGGTTAATCGTAAGTTTCTTAATGCTGAACATTTGATTTTTTTTAACCTTTTGGTTAGTCATATCTTCAAAGAATTAAAAATGGCAGCAAAAATAAAAGTAAAGAACGACTTAACGTTTTTATGACCCATTTAAAAAAAATGTTTACTATGTTTTTAATAGGAAACCATAAAAATATTACGTACCGTTTTCGCGTCTCGAGATCTGATTCAAATTACAGTATTTGTATAGGAATTTCTGTTTTAATTCTAACTTATAATTATTTTTATTTCTATGTTATATTTTTCTGTGTAAAACTTGAGCAGTAGCCTACTAATAATAAAAGTTACAAGGTATTAATTCATAGACAAAATGTATTTTACCTCAGTTACATTTTGAGAAGAATATGTTTATTTAATTTGCATGTGTCCCGTTGAAAATATAACTTTTTTTGGTTGTAGTTTGAATAATATAATGTTCCTGGATGAGAGTGGGAAGTAACAAATCTAATTTAAATGTTCATACCGATAATTATAAAATGAAATAAATAAAATTGTATGTTCGAGTATCGCGGTGTCTTGATTCATAATTTTAAAATGCTCTAAAATGGTGGTGGTAAAACGAAACACAATAATTACAAAGAATTCACACAAACATTGTTAGTGAGTTTTTCAGGATTATTTCCATTTAACATTCCTTTGAAGCTTCCTTGTATCAACCAGGCGTTTTTGTTATACATTATTAGTTTTGTTTCCGAAGTAATAATTTAAAACTTGACTTATCAAAAAGTTTGTAAATTTGTTAGTATACTGTTATTTTCATTTACTACAATTTACTTTATAAATTACAATCTATTTAACAAATATGAAACATAATTTAATTTAATCAATCACTTAACGAATAACAACAAAAATATAAACATAATGACATGCAATAAAATGTAAACGTGGGACAAATAATACATCCCCGTAAATCACTCTCTCACATCCTCGCAAAGCTTCTCTCTAACAAAATAATCATATCCCCAGAAAAGCTTGTCTCTTACATGCCCACAAGTTTCTGTCTCTCGTAACCGTTACATCCCCACAAAACACATATTTAAAAAAAAATCAAAATCAAAATTTTCGAGAGATAACGTATTAGGAGTAATACTTATTTATTAAGCAATACATTTTTTAAAAATCAGACTTCTACCTTTTATATTTACCGAGATCCCACAAGGTATCTCCAGGACGTATATCCCCGAGAGAGAGAGAGAGAGAGAGAGAGAGAGAGAGAGAGAGAGAGAGAGAGAGAGAGAGAGAGAGAGAGAGAGAGAGAGAGAGAGAGAGAGAGAGAGAGAGAGAGAGAGAGAGAGAGAGAGAGAGAGAGAGAGAGAGAGAGAGAGAGAGAGCTAGAGGAAGTTACTAATTAGAAGGGAATGAGGGGGCGAATAAAGAGTAGCATTATAATTACACGAAATGGAAAGTGGGTGCAGACATTTCAGACCCGTGTTTGTTTCTAAACCCAATGTTAGAACGAGCTCTAAGCTAGGCTTTTTCTACATAACCTGCAAAAATATTTAATCTTGTAATATATTTGAGTATTGAAATATATTTATTTATTATAATACACCCTACTTTAAACTTGTATGACTAATGCTTACAGATAACCATCACAAAAAAGTAGCAAAATACAAGATATATTTGTAAGGTTCGGAAATCTCGTGGACTAACTTATATTGGCTACGATATTGGAGATCCTGAGGGACCATAGTTTTATCTATAACTTTATTCATATGCTCTGAGTTAAATCACTTTCTTTCATAATTCCTCTCATTTTCTCTCGACCAATTATTGTTACTCACTTACGACCCTGACAATGTTAGAGAACTTGAGGGTTGGAGTTGTTTATTTTATGATATTTTGAACCTTTTTGTAAGGTGGTGATTGAATTTATTTATTTTTTAATTTAAGCAACACAAAAAAAAATTGTATTAAGATCGGGATTGAAACATTCATAGTGAAGTTTCTACAAGCTTTACACAAACAAAAAGTTTTATAAACGCCAAGAATTGACAGAAACCTTGAAATGGTGCCTTAGACTTGATAAAATAGAACGAAAATAGAATCATACATTTTCTTTTCATACTTTTAGATGCCCAAATTATTCTCGTAGAGATAATAACTTTAAATATGTTGAGTAAAGTCGGTAATTATTTTTGATTATTAATATTATACTATAGAATTTCAGATATCTAGTAAATTCAGTACGACTATAATTTATAATCTCTTAAAAATGACCTTTGCAAAAATAGATAAAATATAACCCAAAAAACTGTTTTAGGCAAATCTAATCTTGGGGGTAATTTAAACTCAGTGCGAGCTTGGCAATCCTTAGGGAACCTAGGATAAACACACACCTTTTTTGTGTCTTTCTTATCAGGTCTTCATTGATCGGGTATGGTTCTTTTCATACTTAGATGGTATTAGAAGACTTGAGGGTTGTGTTTATCTGTGGTTTATATAAGACTGTGATGTATTATAGGTTTTTCTAGAAATTAAATAAAAGAAATTACAGTAAAATTAAATTCATTAAAAATAAATCAGGCTAATAACAATTTTGATACGCTGTTTGTTTCTTTTCTAATTGTTAAGGAAGCATTGTATAATCTTATTAGATTGTGATTTAATTGTCATTGTGATTTATTTCAGGTATTTTCATTTGTTTAGGATAAGAAATATTGCAGTTATTTCATTTGTTAGATTAAGGAATGAGACAATTGCTGTAATTAGATAAGTGCATCCTTAGCAGATCAAAATTAAATTATAATAATTGTGAAAAATTATTATAATAATAGAAGAGAAAGAGATTGTAGGCTAACAATAAAAGATCATTTGCATTTAAATAAAAGCCAGATGTGTCTTTGTATATATATATATGAGTATTTTTTTTGTTTGATTTGTAATATATGACAGCTTTTGTGCCTATGAAGTTGAAAATGCCGACTTTCAACACACTTTTTGCATATTCTCTTTCCCAATGATTTTCTAAAAATAGTGATGTATCAATTCCCTTGATAACTGATTACCTCATCCCTAAAATAAATGGGTTAAAATTAATTTCACATAGACTACATTCGTAGTCTATGTGAAAAAGCACCATTCGCGACAGGGTTCTTTGAACAGTCATTCTTTTTGCAAGACAGATACTGAATAAAGTAGAAGGAGGATGAGGGATGAGGGATGAGGGAGATTCTCACTTGAGAGTAGTGTCGTGTGTGAGTCAATCGATAGAGTGACAGACTCAGCTATTAGTGTGGAATCTAAATTGTGATCGTGATCTAGTCACAAAATGTATCTCAAAACTCTTCATTATTTAAAAGAACTGTACATATAAGAACATTTTATTTTCAAATTACTTTCCCCCAAACCATGTCTACTGAAATATAAACATGTGTTCCTATAACAAACCATCGTACTTTTAATTTGTTTATGACTGAGGATCTGATAAAGTTCTCCAAGTTCTGATAAAGTGTGTGGGCAATTTACTTTTTTAATGTAGGCCGTACCATATTACATTGAACAGTGTGGTCAACTGTAAGAAACGTTACTTTTCTAAATTAAAATTAGTTTTATTCTACAGTATAAATAGGTGCAAAATATTCGATGTAGGTACATTGTGTAATTACAGGTAGTGAAAGACCGACGAGTTAACTAGCAAGTTATCATTTATACGTTTTGAGGATCAAAGTCCGAACTTGCTTTTAAGAAACAAATAAGTTGGAAATTATCAGAGAACAGGTTACGTTAGGTATGGAGGACTAAAGTGGAGCGAGAGAAAGGATTGTAGATAATCAACATTTAAAAAATAAAATAAACTTGATAAAGAAAGGAACTGACTGCCCAAAGAGCTAAAGGTTAAGATTTTAACATGATGGTAGGTATGTTAACAGGACAGTGTAAATTGAATAGCCATATTTTTTTTTGGATTGTATGGATGGGTCAGTCTCATTATGAGAGAATTTAAGCTGGATAAAGCTATGTAGTAGCATATTTGTCTCTATCTTGAGGTCGTAATATTTAACAAGGATCAAAGAGTTGCCTAAGTATATCCCTGCCTAATACAGATAAGAATAGAAGTAACAAATAAACATTAAGAATGAATTTATTTACTAATTGTGGCGAAAATCTACATATTATTATTATAGTTAATTGATATCGCCGTATTTAATGATAAAAAATTTCATTATTTTCGAAATAAATGGATTATTTTGATTACAAACAAAATTATAAGACAAACTGTATTCTGCAATTATATTTCTAAAACCAATAGAGACAAACATTAGACCAGTAAATATTTGTTACTAGCAGCAGTTTAGCACATATACGTTTTTGTCAAAGTCATGCAATAATCACTGTTGTCATGGAAAATATAGAACACCAAATAAAGGTCGGTTTATTAAATTCATAATTTAAAAACCTATACTACGCACCGTAGATATGTGGTGGAATTCTATTTTATTAGTAAATAAAATTAAACAATTTTGTACTCTACAATAAATTGAATTGAGCCGTGTCTAAAACAATTTGTACTCCAAAATAATTTGAATTGAGCCCTGCTCAATACAATTTTTAGTCCACAATAAATTGAATTGAGCCCTGCCCAATACAATTTGTAGTCACAATAAATTGAATTGAGCCTTGCCCAATACAATTTGTAGTCACAATAAATTGAATTGAGCCCTGCCGAATACAATTTGTAGTCCACAATAAATTGAATTGAGTTCTGACGAATACAATTTGTAGTCCACAATAAATTAAATTGAGTCCTACCGAATACAATTTGTAGTCCACAATAAATTGAATTGAGCCCTGCCCAATACAATTTGTAGTCCACAATAAATTGAATTGAGCCCTGCCCAATACAATTTGTAGTCCACAATAAATTGAATTGAGTCCTGCCGAATACAATTTGTAGTCCACAATAAATTGAATTGAGCCCTGCCCAATACAATTTGTAGTCCACAATAAATTGAATTGAGCCCTGCCTAATACAATTTGTAGTCCACACTAAATTGAATTGAGCCCTGCCCAATACAATTTGTAGTCCACAATAAATTGAATTGAGCCCTGCCTAATACAATTTGTAGTCCACAATAAATTGAATTGAGCCCTGCCCAATACAATTTGTAGTCCACACTAAATTGAATTGAGTCCTGCCGAATACAATTTGTAGTCCACAATAAATTGAATTGAGCCCTGCCCAATACAATTTGTAGTCCACACTAAATTGAATTGAGCCCTGCCTAATACAATTTGTAGTCCACAATAAATTGAATTGAGCCCTGCCCAATACAATTTGTAGTCCACAATAAATTGAATTGAGCCCTGCCTAATACAATTTGTAGTCCACAATAAATTGAATTGAGCCCTGCCCAATACAATTTGTAGTCCACACTAAATTGAATTGAGTCCTGCCGAATACAATTTGTAGTCCACAATAAATTGAATTGAGCCCTGCCTAATACAATTTGTAGTCCACAATAAATTGAATTGAGCCCTGCCCAATACAATTTGTAGTCCACAATAAATTGAATTGAGCCCTGCCTAATACAATTTGTAGTCCACACTAAATTGAATTGAGCCCTGCCCAATACAATTTGTAGTCCACAATAAATTGAATTGAGCCCTGCCTAATACAATTTGTAGTCCACAATAAATTGAATTGAGCCCTGCCCAATACAATTTGTAGTCCACACTAAATTGAATTGAGTCCTGCCGAATACAATTTGTAGTCCACAATAAATTGAATTGAGCCCTGCCCAATACAATTTGTAGTCCACACTAAATTGAATTGAGCCCTGCCTAATACAATTTGTAGTCCACAATAAATTGAATTGAGCCCTGCCCAATACAATTTGTAGTCCACAATAAATTGAATTGAGCCCTGCCTAATACAATTTGTAGTCCACAATAAATTGAATTGAGCCCTGCCCATTACAATTTGTAGTCCACACTAAATTGAATTGAGTCCTGCCGAATACAATTTGTAGTCCACAATAAATTGAATTGAGCCCTGCCCAATACAATTTGTAGTCCACACTAAATTGAATTGAGCCCTGCCTAATACAATTTGTAGTCCACAATAAATTGAATTGAGCCCTGCCCAATACAATTTGTAGTCCACACTAAATTGAATTGAGTCCTGCCGAATACAATTTGTAGTCCACAATAAATTGAATTGAGCCCTGCCCAATACAATTTGTAGTCCACACTAAATTGAATTGAGCCCTGCCTAATACAATTTGTAGTCCACAATAAATTGAATTGAGCCCTGCCCAATACAATTTGTAGTCCACACTAAATTGAATTGAGTCCTGCCGAATACAATTTGTAGTCCACAATAAATTGAATTGCGCCCTGCCCAATACAATTTGTAGTCCACAATAAATTGAATTGAACCGTGCCGACCTAGTTTTCGCCAGCTGCGGTATGTCGAAGCAGCTTAAGAAACCTATGCGAGCACACCTCAATATCATTTATCATGTAGTAAACCTTGTTTAATTTTATTTATTCATAAATTGGAAATTGTTTTGACAATATATCACAAACTTTACTTTGTAAAAAATAACCGGAAATTTATTTGACAGGAGTTACTTTACAAAAGGTGCAACGTAATTGTATTAACTTACTCAACTGTATTTTGAAGTAAAAGTAATTCAATAAAACTTATAAACTACTTACCGACCGTAACAGAAATGAATAGAATAATATAAAATAGTCCCCTAGCTCTCAAATATTCTAATAGCGTCAGGGACGGAAAAGAACAAGAGTTGGTCAAGTGAGGCCTAATAGAAAAGATGAATGAGAAGTAGGTAACGTAAGACTACATGGGTATGTGTAGATCTAGCTAGTCCTCTCGGGATTGTCAAACCATTACTCACTAAAGTGAGCACGTGAGAGATAGTAATATAATACAAAAATGATTGAAGCGACATAAAAGCTTGTAACTGTATTGAATGAAAATTATTACCAGTAAAGAATCTTTGTACAAAATTTTGGACTCACTCATCTTCAAAAAGAAATAAAAATTAACCAAAATCAGTTAGGTAATCGTCAGTCAAAAGTCAAAACGCAAATACACTCAACTTCAAAAAAAAAAAATCTATTAATAGCTTCCGTACTTTATACGATTAAACGTTATCAACGTAAATTGTCTGTGAAAATCACGTTTTTAATAACGGCGATAAATGATTTTTTTTGCTAATTAGTCCTGCAACGTAATCTTATTAAATTGTGATTTTTCACAACAGTTTGTGTTTTTACTATTCACCATTCACTGATATTTGTACTAAATTGTGCCCTTAATAACAGCCCATCACAGATTATCTAATAATCGTTAATTTAAAATCCAACATGTATGGATTATTGTCTACTAAAAGGTATAAAATTTAGTAAAATTTACTCATAGTTGTTAGAACCCATAAGAAGGATTTTGTATAATTTGTATTTATGGCAGTGACCTCTAATAATTAAACATTATATATATTTGAAGTCCCGATATATATATTTATAAAATATACACTGACACCACAATTTTATTAAAATTTGTCAATGCGTTGTTTCTGTGGACAGAACGACAACAAACAGATGCCTTTTAAGAACCACTACTCTGGTCTCGAAGTATATAGATTTTTGACAAATTTAATAACTTTCAATTCACTACTGTTCTTATCATAACCACACGTCTTCCTATTAACCAATTTCTTGTTGGTAATTCATATTTTTTAACAATATAATTTAAAATACAAATATAAGTGTAGTTACTCATCCAAGAACAGATCATATTTCTCAGTATTCTTTCTTTTTTAAAATACACTGTGAGTAAGAAGAACACTCATATATCTAAATTACTTTCCAAAACCACCCCACAAAAATAAAAAATAAAGAAATACCTTAAAAGAGCTTTTCTCCCTTCAAGGGTTCCTATAATTGAATACAAATGATGCTACACTTTATGTGCTTGCATCTGAGGGTTTGCTAATGTCTTTTGTTGAGGGTGAGGTAAATTTATTTTTAACATGTTGGCAATAACTTAGTAGGAAGACTAGTTTGATCAACTCGTTTAGACTTACATTAAATACGGTCCTATTTGATATATTATGACGTCTATATTAATGGAAATTTCGTAGTTACGTAATAATATCGTTTTTTTAAATGTTACTCAACATTTTTTACCTTCCTCGTTTATACACAGTAAAGAAGGTATTTTTTTAGTAAAATTTAAACTTGAAGTTTTAATGGAATTATTTCTTTGGACGTCTTTTGAAACTCTCATAAGGAATACACCGTACAAATAAATTATCCAAATCAGTGTATAAAGAACAATATTGCTTTGATAATAAAACCCTAATTAAACATTTAATTTCCACTTTAAATACTGTAAGACTAAAATTTTGTCACTTGAATTACATGTGGTAATAATTACTAGATCACTTGCTAAACTTTTAAAAGAGGTCAAAATATGTTTCACAATAAATAAATAAGACAATTACTCTGCTTATCATCCCTTTAGAAATCAATTGTTTTTCTTTCTTGTGTAGTATAGTGCTTTGTTTTGTGGTTCCTTCTGTTGTAGTTTGTATTTAGTCTTAATTTCAACGGATCAGGTTTAGCTTTAGCCAAGGTTCCTTTCGTAGTTACAGTTTTATTCTTATTTTACAGAATGGCCCTAGGCTAATAGATTGTTTTCGGTTATGTTAGGGCGTTATTATTCCCTAATTTTGGTCTTGTTGATTTATTAGGTGACAACAGGAGTTGATTTATTCTCTTAAAAGATCGTATACTAGTTTTATATATACAAAAGATGCAAAATTGAGGTAAAATTATAAAAATGAAATATATGTATTATTATCAAATAAATTTAAAACCAGAAAAATGGACAAAATTATCTTACGTTGGGCTGTTTTATCTCACTGTTTGTATTATCGTCTAGACTATTTATGCATTCAGCATTAATTTAGGTAGAGTAATTGAAAATACACAAGAAACTGTTAATTTTTCCCCCCATCTAATGAAAAACAACAATGTATCTCTTTATTATATCAAGTGAACACCCCTTGGCTCTCACAATATAGCAAACTGGGTAATGTATTACATTACTACTAACTAATATTGACAGATAATTCACATTAGTTAGTCAGTTTAGAGAATGTACATGTGCCTTGATATTTTCAGGAATATATTAGATGATAATGTGTGTACATGAAGGAGAGAGGCGGTCTCTATTTTACTAAACGGTAGTTCTAAACTTGTATTGTTGTGATGGAAAAGTGGTGTATTTGTCAGTTGAGTGATCTTTATAACTGTAATAGTATTATAACGAACCTCCATCAGTTGGAGTTTATGAGAAATAAAACCAGTTGAATTGAGCTATCGTGGCAAAACTCAACTATCATACGATGTAATACAAACAGAACCTCTAAAAGTAAAAGGGGGAAAAATTGTATTGAAGTTTGTAGGAATTGTTTAATTCAATGAAGTTGTGGAGATTTCACCGATCAATTTTGGTTTGTTTGAAACAGTTGTAGACAGATTTTATGAAACTTGTAATTGGGTAAATCACTAGTCTTGACGTCAGCTAGGAAAATGGCTGTATGTTATAGAATCCTTATTCGCTTCGCTCGTGTCAGTGTCTATAACCTCTAAATTTACCTAAATATTGGACATTTCTGATAAGTTAGTTTATGTAAACAATCTTTTAAAGACTGTAAATAAAAATGATTCATTTATATACAAGAGTCGTGTGGCATTGATAGTTAGAGATGATTCATTTTATTAACATAGTTCAGTCGGACCTTCATATGTAAATAAACAAACTGATGCATGACGTTTCGAAAACAAATATCAACTCGTTATCAATTTATAAATTTAATCTCAAAATGTCTGTTAGGTATTAGTTTTTATATACACGAAAATGATGGTAAATATCCAAATACCATGCTAATAACATAAGGACAGGTTCTCTTAAATACCATCAACGAATAAATAATAACTACATTTTAGACTTGAAAGTTATGTGATTTGTTTGTTATATCAATTACCTTATAGTGATGCCATCGAACAATCCTTGTTTTGATGTCCTTTTGTGTTTCGACTGTCTATCAGTCATTATCAAATGTACACATAAAATACACCACACAAACAACAGAAAGTATTCACATTTACGACTAACAAGTCGTACGAGCGACATTTCCTGTCGGTAACCGTTCTCGATGTTGCTCGATCTTCAACTGATTAGGATATAGTCAAAAGATTTGATATAATAAACTAATTATTAACAGTCTAGTATTGCTACAAGTGTATATGTAATATGATTTATTTAAAAATATATATTATGGTTTTACAGATCTAATATTTAAAAAAAAATTAAAACATATATATATATATATATATATATATATATATATAATTTAGTAATGTAGCTACTTGTAATGTATAATATTCGCTATTTATTTTTAATACTGTTTTTTCTTAAACGATGAGTATTATTTAATTTCGTTGAACGATGGGTAGGAGCCATTTTTCATTTTTACAGGATCTTATAATTAATTGTGACTCAAAACTGAAAATTGTCTTAATAAAATATCAACGGTTTATCGATGTTGGCTACATTTTCTTTTCTTTAATTGCCATTAAAAAGTTTCTCTTTCATCAAGAGGTTTTTTTTTTTTTGAAAAGGAATACTGTAATATTGTTATTACACTTTGAAAAAAAAAAAAAAAAAAAAAAAAAACCATGTACTGCACTCACTAACAGTAACATCAACGGTACAAAGTCATACTGTTTATTAATATTATTTACATTTGCTTATCGGGCTGTAATGATACTCATAAATCATTTTAAGGGATAAATTAAAATTTTACTTTAAACTTGACTCTCTCAACGGTTTTAAGAATTTAACTATTTTCAAAGTTTAAAAGTTTTGTAAAAGTTTAATTAAATCTTGAAAAACAAAATATAACATTAAGACATAAGTAACTGTTGTAGAAACTATTTTAATTAATTAACAAAGTTTATAATGCTGAGTTCTAAGTGACAAGTTGGCTAATTTAATATTTATCGTTGAATTTTTATCAGTTACAATAATTTTTATATTGTACGAATATCATATAATTTCATAAACAAAAGGAATAAATTCAAATCCTTCTATGCTTCACACATAGTGAGTATAAATGGACAGGTTTCATCTGAGATGTGGAGTTTGGGTGCGCAGTGGGTCTAGGCGTGGTCTAAGCGTCTGTAAGGTGGTGGGGGAAGCGGCCGCCTCAGTCTGTGTTGGGTGTTGGTACTAACAACGATGTCTGCAAGACCGCTGGATCGTGGACAGTAGCCGGTGCTGACTGTTTCCCCTGCAATGCCTCAGTCCCCACGCGGCCTCGAACTACAAACTTTACCTCCCCTCCACGCGCTGGTCACAGCTCAGATGAAACCTGTCCATTTATACGGATTTGGTAAACCGGAGATTATACGTGCTGGATCTAAACCTCTCTCCCCGTAGACATGGGTTGAATTCTTCTATTTTAATTTTCTCTCAGGTCTCTCTCTAGCAACTATTAATACTCTTCAGACCCTGACGCTATTTGATTATTCAATGGATATAGAAATTTATTTTATTTTATGTCTTTTGATCATTTATAAGGCGATGATGATTTAAAGCCCAACGACGAATTAAGTATCTAAACACATGAAGAAAAACCCTTAAAAATGCTTAATGAAAAATACACACCAGTGAAGTTACAAACAAAGACGTCGTTATAATAACTAAGTCAACATCTCCATTTTTTAATAGTGCACAAATCTAATGCCGCTGTTCCGAAAATATTTTGGCTGATGAAGCAAGCAACTCAACTCGATGTTGTTATATTTATAGATTGTTGAAAATTAATCTACTTAAAACCCTTCAAGCAGTAGGAAAATCGCACTGTGCCTTTAACCTGAATGTTTTTCACCGCGGGGAGGTAAAGTGGCACAATAAAGGCACTCAAAAACCTCTTACTTTCTATCAACATTTCGAATACTAAAAAACGTCAACTAGCAGTAAATTTGGCATCTAGGAAAGCTAAAGATCTGACCTTGTATTTTCATGAAACCAAATATCTAAAATATGTTTATTAGATGTTATATAAATATAACTATCAGAGTACCCGTCCTTCGTATGGGGTTCACGTATAGATAATTGAGTGTTAAGGGAGTTTTCAAGGCCAGTGGGGCGGTGCCCTGATGGAATTTCTAAATAACAATGAGCCTATGTGGTAACCAGGGACCCTAAGAATGCCCATGTTCAATTTCAGCTCATTGGGTTCAGTAGTTTTTACATGATTGAGTACCTAATAGTATGCTGGATCTACGCTACCATCCATTGCTTTCAACTATGGTTGAATATAAACCAACTCACGTGTATATATTGATTTATGAAAAAACTAAAATAAATATTAATTTTGTGGTAATAATTAGAAAATGCTCATGTGATATATTGGATGATTAAACTAATGTAGGTTCAAACGTTTGGAATAAAAACTAAAAGGAACCCTATAGCAATCCTAGAAAAGGACAATCCTCTGGATAAAGTCTAATAGCATAATCCAAAAGCAACAAATAAGAAGAATATAAGTAGAATAAGGATTGAATATTTCTTGTCAGGGTAGCCGAGCAAGCAATGGCTGGAACAGAACTGAATCTGGGACCGGTCAGGCTGGGCGCATCAGCTGTTAAGTGGCAGGGGAGGGGTGGAGAGGAGAGGTAACCGGTCAGCTGATAATTTAGTCCAACAGTCTTATCGTAATTGTTGGTCTGTGATAACAAAACTCACGTTATAGTAGTTCGTTTTGTTACCGGCTTTACATGCTGTGCTTCTGAATTGAATCACTAAAATACTGGTTTAATATCATTCCAGTGGGCTTTAACATTTATTATTATAGATTGAATGAAATAAACTTGTTTATGTAAATACTGAAACAAAAAGGCATTTTAACATATGAGAGAAAACTGTAAACATTTCAAATCTAATCAGTTGAAATAAGCAACTGCATTAGTCAAAGAGAAATGCCAGCCGCCATTTTGGTTTTTAGTGATTTTTTACATCTTGTATATAGAGCCGATTTTTAGCTAATAACATTAACCTTTTGCATATTTTGTATACCATAAGCATCAAACATTTGAAAAGAAGGAATGTAAGAAGCCCCAGCTCGTGTCACCTTTGTAGTTTAGAGAAAAATGTAATTTCGGATTTTTTTTTTAATATACTTAAACGCAAAGGTTTTTCAAAAGATTTCTTAGTGAGCTATATTCCAAGTTTCATTGCAATCCGTTCAGTAGTTTTTGAGAAATCGTGATGAGTGAGTGAGTCAGTCAGTGAGTGGTATTTGGCTTAAATATATATATATATATATATATATATATATATATATATTTATATATATATATATATATATATATATATTGTAACGATATCATGATATCAATTAAATTAAACTAAATAAAATCATCAATCATGAAATCTAAAAATAAATAAATTAAAATATAACTTGAATAAAATAATAAATATAGAACCATGTTAAGAAACAAATGAAGAGAAAACGGCAGATGCCGCCTGTAATAAAAATTGTACGTGCTAGGCCACAATAACACTAAGATTTCAAGAACCTTGAGGCCAACACGTGTGTACATAACGGAATTCTTAGGGTAGCAGAGTTTTTACTAGAAAAAAAAAAAGGAGAAATCAAGGGAAAGCATCATTATAACGGTATTTTAGAAAAACGCAAGTAGAAAGTAGGTCGGCCAATCGGAGACGCTCCAAACTTAAAAAACACAACGGCAGAATTCAAAAACAACCAGTAGGAATTGCGAAAGTCGTAAGCAGAGAAAGTTGGTAGAAATCGACAAATCAGCGAACAGGGCGCGAAAAACAGTGTTTTAGAGAAGGAACATTAGAAAATAGTTTGTTAGGGGAGTCTTACCAGAGTCGCCACGACGGAAGGTCGCGTACACAGCAAAAGTGCGCTGTGTACAAAAGAATAGTTTTTCTTTTCAGCGAGTAAGGGACAGGAAGTCTCGTTATATTTAAAGGTTTTTGATAAGTTGAAAGTAAAGTTGAATTGAAGTAAAGAAAGTTTGAATTAGTAAAGGAAATTAGATTTGGAGTTTGTGGAGTTCTTAACAAAAAGACAGATTTGGAAAAGGAGTTTAAATTCACCAGAGGAAGGAGGGACCAATCATCGTAGAACAGGCGCTGTAATTTTGGAACGACTACAAGGAAGGAGAGACAGATTTTGGGACGATTTCGAGGAAGGAGAGGCCTATTTGGAACGGCATCTGGGAAAGAGAGACAACGTTAAATACCAACGGAAAGTGTTTAAGCAGTGTGGTGTTTTGTGTTTTTTTTCGTTTAATAAAAGGATAAATTAAAGTTAGGTGGAGTGTAAAGTGCTAACTGACCGAGCAAGAAGGACCAGCAGATTTGATAAGTACAAAACCAATTAATTGTTAATTATTAAATTCACCTAGAATTGATATCACTTTCGATTGAGCCATTCAAAAAACCCAAGACCCGAGATTAAGATTTTGTTGTTTTTTTTAAATTAATTGTAAAGAACTGAGCTAGCCGAGATTAAATAAAAAGATAATCAATGTTAATAATAATTTAAAGTCTTAAATAAAATTGTAAAGAAAAATATTAAACTAAAAGGAACTGATAATTTGAAGATTTTAACAAGAGTTAAAATAAAGTAAATTTGTAATTTTAAAAAATTGTCTATGATAAATAAATTAATCTTAAGGAATGAATGGAGAGTAAATGTTTTCTAGATAAGTAAGTATAAATTCCATGTATATGTTTATTGCTATTGTAATTTTGTTCTTTTAAAAAAATTAAAAGAAAGAGATTGTTTTATCCAGGTAAACGGTGTTGTTTATGAGTAATAATCATAAGTTGTTCCTTTTTAGTAGTGTTGCAAGATAAAAACATATAACAAACTTCCATTGTTATATTTGGCTCACCAACGTGTGACTTTTTAAAAATAAATAAGTAAATCTAACATCTTAAATGTTATATTTGGCATTCCAACGTGTGGCTTAAATAATTAAAGGTGAAATTAAAATAATTAGCAAAGCAGGTGTAGCTTCATTGTTATATTTGGTCGCACAACGTGTGGCAAGATTAAACCATAAATTATAATCAAAATAATTATATAACAACTTCATTGTTATATTTGGCGCCCAACGTGGGGTGGCTCAATTAAAGTGAAACATTAATTGTTAGTAATAAGATTGTTTGTAGAATAAGTAATATAATATTGTTGCAGGAAAATTTGTGTTAGGTTATATTATAGAATAAAAGTAGAATTGTTTTTTATGCTAACTAGAAGTAGGAAAAGGGTATTGGATTTAAAAATGGCTAATGAAAATGAAATTAATAATCAATTGGGGTTAGAGGCCGAAAATTTTAATCAAGAAGGGAATGAATTAGGAATGTTAGACAACAATAGAGGGCTAGAATTAGAAAATGGCGTAGATTCACGGGCGGGGACAGTAGACAGAAATGTAGGCATAGCAACAACGACGGAAGGACAGTCAGGAGGCGCTAGTATGGCAAGTTTGCAGGCGATGATGATGCAAATGATAGAAAACACCGAGCGAATGAGAGAAAGTAACGAGAAAAACGCTGAGAAAAACGCGGAGGAAACCCGGAAGATGAGGGAAGAAAATAAGAAAAACGCGGAAGAAAACCGGAAAAACACCAAGGAGATACGCGAAGAAATAAAAAAGAGTGTAGCCGCAGTCGAAGAAAAAATAAGTAAGAAAATCGAGGAGCGTTTTGACGGGATAAACAGCCGCGTCGAAAAAATCGAACAATCGGTCGCGGAAATTCGATCGGGCTTCGACGAAAAGCTGAAGAAAACGGAGGAAGAAATCGGGATTCGAATAAGTGGATATCGCGCGGAATCGGAGAATCGCGTAAAAGAAATCGAAAACCGTGGAGTGATCGTGAACGCAAGAATAGAAGAACTCGCGGAAAAGGACGTAGAAATCGGGGAGAAATGCGTGAAAATTTTTGAAAGTAGCAACGCAAAAATCGACGAAGTTGCGAAGAAGACGGCTGAAGTTGCGCAGAAGCTCGTCGATTTAGATAGGAAAATTAAGAATGTACGAAACACAGGTGAAGGCTATATTAACGAACCGGAAGTAAGGAATATCAGTTTTTCAGGGAAGGAGCGTTTTCCGATACAATTTCTTAATATTATGAAAGAAATAAGCGAAAGTACCCTAACAAATAGTATTAATTGGATCGGCAGATATCTTAAAGACGAGGCGTTGATTTGGTGGGAATTGCATCGAAGTAGTGTAAAGGAATTCAAGGAATTTGAGGAACAATTTAGGGAAAAGTATTTTAATGAAATAATTCAGGCTAAGATAAGGGACCATCTAGAGTTCGGAAAATTTCACGGGAGAATGGGCGGTGAAGCTATTTCGTATGTAGAGAATTTAATGCTACAGTGTTCGGAGTTAAGCCCACCTTTAACAGAAGATCAGCTAGTCTATAAGACAGGGAAACATTTTCACCCTAATGTATTAATAGCTGTAATTACAAGGGGAATTAAAAAGAAGCAGGATTTTATTAAATTATTAATGGAGTTCGATTATGCAAAAATCGAGCGGTTTCAAGAAAGGGAAAGAACCGATGAAAATAAAAGGGAGTATGACAACAGACAAAACAATTGGGGTAGACCGATGAATGACAGACCGACCCATTGGCGTGAAAACAATGACCGACGACAAGAATGGCGAGGGGCAGGGTACAATGCACGTGCGAGCAATGACCCTAGAAGTCAAGACAGGCGAGTTGTAAAGGAACAAATTCCAAACAGAAAGGAAAAGTGAAATTCACAAGGGGACGTAAGCCATGACCGACAAGGAGATTTACGACATACTAGCATAATGAATACGTTATTTACAGACCTAAAGGATTGTTTAGAAGCCAAGGATAACCCATGTTTAATAGATAAGAATTTAACTAAATGTCCCGAAATAAAAATAGAATTTAATAAATTAAAATTACAAGCGTTAGTGGATACAGGTTGCGGGTTTAATTCCTTGTCGGAACGGTATTATTTCGAAAACAAAGAAATAATGGGAAAATTTGAAGAATTACCAGTTGCCGGAGTAAAGGTAATAGGGGCTACAGGTTTACGTTCGAAAAATGTGAAAAAACAGATTATTATTAAGACAAAAGTAGGACAGTTCATGATAGACATTCACTTCATCATAGTACCAGAATTAATTAGGAATTGCATATTAGGATTAGATTTTTTAGTGAAAAATAAGGCTGTCGTCGATTTTATTAGTAATAAGTTAGAATTAAATACCATTGCTGAAGATAATTATGGTATAAAGGGAGAAATTATGTTTGAGGACCCGGAAGAAAAATACAATCAAACGCTAATCCAACACATGATTAAGGAAGATTATGAAACCAGTCAGGAAGAAATTTTTAGTAAAATTAATGAGTTAGGGCATATTTCAGAAGAACAAAGGCAGCAATTAAGCAAAATTTTGATTAAGTATAAAAATGTATTTTGTAAAAAACCAGGATTAATAAAAACTTATCAGCATAAATTAAAAGTAACAGACCAAAGCCCATACTGTCAAAGGAGTTGGCCTATTGCGATGAAGTTCAGAGAGAGTGTTGACCTTGAAATAAAAAGAATGCTAGAATACGGCATAATTGAAAGGTGCAACAGCCCATATATCAACCCTATAGTTCCAGTCTGTAAAAAAGATGGGAGTGTAAGGATATGTTTGGACGCAAGGATCATAAACGCACGAACTGTTCCGGATTATGAGGGATCGCAGCCAATACAAGAACTTTTAACAATAGAGAAAAGGATTAAATGGATGAGCAGCTTCGACTTAACTAGTAGTTTTTGGCAGATACCACTACATGTAGAAAGTAGAGATTACACCGCTTTCTTACATAAAGGGTTATGCTACCGCTACAAGACCGTGCCGTTTGGGTTGAGTACTAGTTTAGCCAGTCTAACAAGGGGCCTAAATTCAATATTAACCGACGAAGTAAAACAATTTCTTACCTTGTATGTTGATGATTGTTTGTGTCTGGCAGAAAATTGGACGGAACACATAAATCAAATTGAAAAAGTTTTGGAGGTATTAAAAAACGCTAATTTAACGGTGAATATAAATAAATCAAATTTCTGTAGGCAGGAGATAGAATATTTAGGATTTTTATTAACTACTCAAGGGATTAAACCACAGGATAACAAGATGGCCGCTATAAGAAATTTTCCACGACCAAAGACAGCGAGACAATTAAAAGGTTTTCTAGGACTTACCAACTTTTATCACAAATTTTCAAAAAAATATGCATCTGTAACAGCACCACTACAAGAATTATTAAAGAAAGGAGCGAAGTTCAAATGGACCAGCGAAATAGATGAAAGTTTTAAAAAGGTTAAGAAAGAGTTCGAGGAAGTAGTCACGCTACGCCACCCAGACCATAACAAAATGTTTTATTTACAAACCGACGCAAGTGACATCGCAGCAGGAGGTCAACTATACCAGATTGGGGACGATCAAGAGGTCGCAGTGATAGCATACACCAGCCGTACATTTAAAGGGGCAGAGCGATTTTACAGTACAGCAGAGAAGGAACTGTACAGCATAGTAATCTGTCTAAAGAAATTTAGAACATATGTGTTAGGGAAGCGATTAACGGTAATTACAGATAATAAGGCCATTACATTCATGAATAATTGTAGACTTTTAAATGCCCGTATGACTAGATGGATCTTACTCATCCAGGAGTACAATATAATCATTAAACATTGTAAAGGAAAGGACAACGTTGTAGCGGACACATTAAGTAGATTCCCAGAAGATAACGCGGAAATACGGGAAACAAGCGATGAAAGATTGATAGAGATATTGATATTAGCGAAAGGATTTAATTTAGAAATAGGAAAAACTTTAAAAAACTTTGAGAAGGTACAGAATGGGGATCAAAATTGCAAAAACATTATAGAAAATTTAAATAAAAATAATCAGAAAATTCAGGAACATTATCAATTATATCAGGGAAAACTATTTAGGAAGGAAAAAGAAATTTGGAAATTAATGATACCTAGTAACTTTGTAAAAATTTTAGCTAAGGAGATACACGAAGTATATGGACATGTAGGGATTAATAAATGTTACCGGATATTTAAGGAAGATTTTACAGGAGACCACATCGCAAAATACATCAGAGATGAGCTGATTAAATGTCCAAGGTGTCAGAAATGTAAATTTGACCTTAAGCACCGAAACGCGGAATTATCACCAATAGTACCAAACGGGGTAGGGGAGTTAGTCTGTGTAGATTATTATGGACCTTTGCCAAAATCAGTTGGAGGATGTAAATATATTTTCGTAATGATAGACGCTTTTACAAAGTACACAAAATTATATAAAGTCCGTAATACAACAACCATAACTACATTAAAGCAAGTGAAGAAATACATACAGGAAGTACAGGAACCAAAATGCATTTTATCTGACAACGGGACGCAATTTACATCACCGAAATGGGAAGCCGGGCTAGCCGAACTGGGAATAAGGAAGAAGGTAGTCGCGATACGGAATCCACAAGGAAACATGGCGGAACGAATCATGCGTCAGCTGGGACAGTTTTGCCGAATTCTATTGAAGGACAAACATCAAGACTGGGGAAAAATATTGGAAATCATTGAAGCTTGCATCAACGAATCATACCACGAAACCATCGAAACAACTCCCATAGAAGCACAGTTCAAACGAAAACCGACACGCAGTTGGACAAGATACCTCATAAAACCGGATAATCAAAAGGAACCAATAACCAGCGATGCGGAAATATATCTTAGGATAAAAGAAAAGCGAGAGAAGTATGCGAGGAAGTATAATGAACAACACCCACCCACGGAGTATGAATTAGGAGAACGAGTTTTGGTGAGAGCATGCGTACCATCGAAATTAATCCTAAAGCGATATCATAAGTTTTGTGAACTGTACGAGGGACCATATGTAATTAGGAATAAAATAGGAAATACCACATATAAGTTAGGATACATTAATAAAGATAAGGAAAGAGGAGTATTTAATTGTAGGATGTTAAAAAAATATCATAGTTAGGTAAGATTAGGCTAAAGTGTAAATAAATACTGGAGAAAATAACAATAGAAAAATGTAAACAAGGAAGGTGAAAGGATTTATGACCCACAACAAATGGTCAGAAATTCCCTGCAAGTAGACAAAAGAAAGTAAGGGTCTATTGTATGGTTATGTGGCCAACCGCAATGGACGAAGGCATTGTTAGAAAAGGTTCTTTTACAAAATTGTAGTTCATAAGTGAACGGGCTAAGATAAAAATTTATTTCTTAGTATTCCAAAGGAAATTAATTTTATCTGGGGACACTGTAACGATATCATGATATCAATTAAATTAAACTAAATAAAATCATCAATCATGAAATCTAAAAATAAATAAATTAAAATATAACTTGAATAAAATAATAAATATAGAACCATGTTAAGAAACAAATGAAGAGAAAACGGCAGATGCCGCCTGTAATAAAAATTGTACGTGCTAGGCCACAATAACACTAAGATTTCAAGAACCTTGAGGCCAACACGTGTGTACATAACGGAATTCTTAGGGTAGCAGAGTTTTTACTAGAAAAAAAAAAAGGAGAAATCAAGGGAAAGCATCATTATAACGGTATTTTAGAAAAACGCAAGTAGAAAGTAGGTCGGCCAATCGGAGACGCTCCAAACTTAAAAAACACAACGGCAGAATTCAAAAACAACCAGTAGGAATTGCGAAAGTCGTAAGCAGAGAAAGTTGGTAGAAATCGACAAATCAGCGAACAGGGCGCGAAAAACAGTGTTTTAGAGAAGGAACATTAGAAAATAGTTTGTTAGGGGAGTCTTACCAGAGTCGCCACGACGGAAGGTCGCGTACACAGCAAAAGTGCGCTGTGTACAAAAGAATAGTTTTTCTTTTCAGCGAGTAAGGGACAGGAAGTCTCGTTATATTTAAAGGTTTTTGATAAGTTGAAAGTAAAGTTGAATTGAAGTAAAGAAAGTTTGAATTAGTAAAGGAAATTAGATTTGGAGTTTGTGGAGTTCTTAACAAAAAGACAGATTTGGAAAAGGAGTTTAAATTCACCAGAGGAAGGAGGGACCAATCATCGTAGAACAGGCGCTGTAATTTTGGAACGACTACAAGGAAGGAGAGACAGATTTTGGGACGATTTCGAGGAAGGAGAGGCCTATTTGGAACGGCATCTGGGAAAGAGAGACAACGTTAAATACCAACGGAAAGTGTTTAAGCAGTGTGGTGTTTTGTGTTTTTTTTCGTTTAATAAAAGGATAAATTAAAGTTAGGTGGAGTGTAAAGTGCTAACTGACCGAGCAAGAAGGACCAGCAGATTTGATAAGTACAAAACCAATTAATTGTTAATTATTAAATTCACCTAGAATTGATATCACTTTCGATTGAGCCATTCAAAAAACCCAAGACCCGAGATTAAGATTTTGTTGTTTTTTTTAAATTAATTGTAAAGAACTGAGCTAGCCGAGATTAAATAAAAAGATGATCAATGTTAATAATAATTTAAAGTCTTAAATAAAATTGTAAAGAAAAATATTAAACTAAAAGGAACTGATAATTTGAAGATTTTAACAAGAGTTAAAATAAAGTAAATTTGTAATTTTAAAAAATTGTCTATGATAAATAAATTAATCTTAAGGAATGAATGGAGAGTAAATGTTTTCTAGATAAGTAAGTATAAATTCCATGTATATGTTTATTGCTATTGTAATTTTGTTCTTTTAAAAAAATTAAAAGAAAGAGATTGTTTTATCCAGGTAAACGGTGTTGTTTATGAGTAATAATCATAAGTTGTTCCTTTTTAGTAGTGTTGCAAGATAAAAACATATAACAAACTTCCATTGTTATATTTGGCTCACCAACGTGTGACTTTTTAAAAATAAATAAGTAAATCTAACATCTTAAATGTTATATTTGGCATTCCAACGTGTGGCTTAAATAATTAAAGGTGAAATTAAAATAATTAGCAAAGCAGGTGTAGCTTCATTGTTATATTTGGTCGCACAACGTGTGGCAAGATTAAACCATAAATTATAATCAAAATAATTATATAACAACTTCATTGTTATAATATATATGTTATATATAATATGTTATACTGGCGAGTTCACATGTTGTCTCAATCATACGTCACATTTGTTTCTTTTTTGCATGTCTATATTTTTGAATCACACTGTGCCTTTAGCCTGAATGTTTTCCACCCTGGGGAGGGGAAGTGGCACAATAAAGGCACTCAAAAACCTCTTACTTTCTATCAACATTTCGCCTACTAAAAATCGTCTAATCGCAATATATTTGGCATTATAGGAAAGCTAAGGATCTGACCTTGTATTTTCATGAAACCAAATATCTAAAATATGTTATATTAGATATTTTATATAATATATGTTTTATTGGCGAGTTCACATGCTGTCTCAAACTTACGTCACATTTGTTTATTTTTTGCAAATATATATTGTTGTTTAGTCTACTAAACCTTGACACTATCTGACAGATAAATTCTTCTTTTTAAATCTATGTTTTGAGAAATCTTGTAGCACAGGAAGATACAGACAGTTTTCTATTAAAACACGTTTACTGATCATTTCCCCCGAAATTTAACGACAAGCAACGAAAAGTGAAATATCTATTATACAGCTGTGTATTTTTGGAAGGGCTCTTACACGTTAGTATAGTAGAGATTCTGCCATTTCCATTGCTATATTATTTGTCTAGGTTTGGTTGTTAAATAGCCAGTAAATTACGTCGTGAAATTCAACTTCTGAGAATAATCATGACAGGACAGGACAGGCGGACATTCTAGAATAGATATTGCTTTCACCAAATGCGCCATTTTAGTTCTTCTTTCGTAAGTGTTTATTTGTGAATTTAGTTAGTGAATATAAGTCAATACATATATGTTTGTGAAAATATGTAGTAATTTCAGTTTATAATACGTGGTTCATTGTATTAAGTGAATATTATATCAATGAAATTGGTCTTTTGTCCTTTGTTTTCGGTTAGGTCTAACCCATCATTTTGTGTTCATATATTGAATAACTGATATTTTCTAAAATGAATTTACTAAACTGATCTTTTTTTTACATAATATTATTTGTGGTGTAATTACAGATAAGTTATACAAATTTTTATTTATTGATAAAAATTACAAAAGATGTTGTGTACGATATATATTGTGTTTATATAGAAATTTTAGCTCATCTAACAGCAACGTTTTTGATTCCTGACATACTATCACCACACACTATACAAAAACATTATATATATTGTTGTTTTTATATACATATAATGTTTTTGTATAACTTGTGGAGATAGTATGTCAGGAATCAAAAAAGTTTCTGTTAGATGAGCTAAAATTTCTATACATATACACATATATTCTATACCTAATTCTGAAAAAAAAAAGAAGTAATTTATAAGTTTTATTTGATAATATTTATATTTTGGGGAAACTGTTTAAAATAAGTATAACTTTGAGCTATTTTGAAGTTGCTTTTTCATAAAACTGTGTTTTTCTAATAACAATATGATAAATTGATTTTTTTGTTTTTTACAGAATTAAAATTGATAAATGTTTTTTACATCTTGAGAAAAATTACAAAAAGGGATTTTTACAATTATCCTATTAGGTGTTTTTGCAGAAATTTTACCTTACCTAACACCGTTTTTTTTTATTACTAACAAACAAAATATCTAACCCCACAAATGTTACACAAAAACAGTTTTTTTATAACATATATTATGTACTTTTTCATCCTTCTGAATAAAAAATGTGTCCTAAAAATTCAGTTAGAGATCAGATATCTAGGTTTTCTGAATTGAAAAAAGTATTAACATCCTACTAAAAAAATGGCCTGCAACGTTTGTGAAACTTTCATGAATATTTTTCAAAGTGTAGAGATATTTAGCGAAGTTATTTTCATATGGTTTTATCTTTTATATTGGGTGCTCTTGAAAACCAAACTAAATTAAAATTGTAATAACAAACTTTGATAAAATCATAATTTTATTCTATCCCTTTAACTTATACGTGTTGATATGTTTTGAAAGTTCGTAAAAAAAATAAAAGACATGATGACAGGCGTTGGTAAGCCTTTGAAAAATATTTGTTTATAAACCAAATTGGGAAGGTGGGTAAAGATTTATCTGTCATTCTGTAAGGGATGGTTTCAATAATGTCAAACTGAAGCGAATAAGAGATGTGTATAATGGTTTTTCTACCATAGCTAGAGCTTTTTTCACAGTGCGAAAAATGTATTAAAATTTCAAAAAGGGATTACAATTGTAACAATGCAATTTTTAACTTTAAGTTATTTAAAAATAAAATTATATTGAAACATTATTAATTTATATATATATATATATATATATATATATATATATATATATATATATATAATTTTGTTTTGGAATATTCTAATAATAACTTTTATGTTGTACTATAAAATAGATTTTATTATGGGTTTTCTGGTAATTTGTTTAATATATTATGAATATTGCTTAACAAAAATGAATATATTATAATTATATTCAAACCTCAACATTCTTGTTTCTTCGAATACATACTCATCTCATATTCAAATCCTGAATGGTATTAGAATTTTGAAAAAAGTATTTAAAACTTTGAAAAATAACAATAATTATGAATAAAACATTTGCACTTTAAACCTTTTTTTTTATTGCACAATAAAGATTAACAAATTTTTACGCCTACTATATGGGAATTATGTTACGTTCCACACAAAGGTTTGATTTCAGGAATAGAATATGTCCCTGATACACTGTTATGAAGAGTTTGAAAAGTAAAGTTATACTTGCAAAGTATATGCACAGCCGTTATGCAGTGTGTGAGGTAAGTCTGTTAAGTATTTTCTTATTGCTAAACCTACACTGGTAAATCTGAGCTAAACACACTTTTTGCTGTTATTAAGTACTTATGAAGCTATTGTTTACTACCATCTCTGTTATATAATTTAGTAAAGAGAAAGAAATGTTAAGACGTAATTATCATTAAAATATATTTTGGATTGTTTTCTAAACTTCTAATGAAATGTAATATTTTACAAGGATTGAAATCACCACCCAATGCATGTATATCTAAGAGATAGCAAAAAAAAATATAGATAAAAATATTATTGAATTTGATTATGTAAAATGAATTCAAAACTTATTCACATTATAACCAACTTATTTCCTAAACTTGGTGCTTGTCATATCATGTTCTTGTGTGCCGGATCTTCCTGATCACTTTTGTTCACCCAATTAATAAGCCGTACTTATAGTTTCAAACAAAAAGAGTTTAAACTTATTCATATAGTTTGGATGGTGTCAGTGTACTATAATAATATTTACACTATCAGGTAATACTATAACACATGTCTAAAAAATAAATGAATTAAGGTACATATACGAAATTGTTAAATGAAATTGACATTCATTTTCAGAGAGATATTTGAGATTATTAAACATGAATAATTAATTATAAAACTTCTGATTTTTCTGTATATGGTAGCCAAGCCCAGTGTTTTACTCAAACGTAACGTTAATTTGTATACCATTGTAGATGAGCCGTAGAAGTTAAAACGTCGAATTATTGTCACATAAAATACTGATTGTTAATATCATTTAATGATAGAACCTTAATTTTCCTGATTTTCTGTGATATTATTCGCAATTATAACATATTTATAAATTGGTAGTCTTAATATAAAGATCAGCTCTTTAATAACTATTTTCCATGTGTTGAAACAAAGCCTAAAAACAAAAACTCTAGTATATAGAATATAAATTCCGTTTCCCCTAAAACCATTCATATTTTCCAACCTTTACGACTAAATTCAATATTAAATTAATATCAGGGATATTTTACAACTCTCTGCAAAGTGTTTAACATTTTTACTTACATTTTACACAGGCATCAGAATTCCAAGACCTGACTTAGAAATTGGTAAATAAAGACGTCACTTTTACTTGATATATGCACACTTTATAGGCTGTGGTAGTTTTACAAAACCGAAGCTATATTTGGGTGGAGAGAAAATACCTATTCAGTTTTACTCCTTCTCTTCAAATTTACTTTACAAATTTCCACTACTTTTGGTTTTTATCCATATGTAGCTTACTTTTTATAGTACAAAGATCTTTGAAATAAATATACATGGTCTTCTAAAAGTAAATAAGCAATATTTTTAGGATTACGTTAGCATATAGGGAAAATTTAAATAAAATTGTATTCAACAACATAAATTGATACTTATCTAATACAGTAGTATTTTTCATATTATGGTAATCATCAGAAACTTATCAAGCTTAACGTAAATACAAAAACCTAACATTAGGTCAAAGTCTTCAATTATTTTTTTAAGGACGTGAAAACTCAAAATTACTTCATTTCATACTTTTTGTCTTTCACATCGTTTGATTTCAATCTAAAATCGTTGTAAATGTATAAAAATATCGTAAAGCAATAAATAAGTGGAGGATTGCTCCTAATTTACACTTCTTCGGGGTACATAGGAGGTACTTATCGCATCCAGCAGGGAGAGGATGTCTTTCAGGAAAAGGAGGAGTAGTTCCACCAAGCGCTTGGATCAATCCACTGAGTCACATAAGTTAGTGATTATGTCTGCATTTTATCTTCGCTTTCTAAAACGACTCGTAAAGGTGGAAGAATTAAATATTGTCAAGGTCAGAGGCGGTAGGTGGCAACGAGGAAAACTACTTCATTACAGATCACATAGTAATTTCAAAGTTCAATAGCCCAGTAATGGAATCTTCAGATGGAAGCTGCTCCAGAAGTTGTGCTAAGAAAATATAAAACCGTGGACAACGATTTGAAGACTGATATTATGAAGTTAATGAATAAAATACATGAATAGTTGAGTAGTGGTTGAATTAATGGTAGAATGAAATTCTTTTCAAAGGAGAGTGCAAAATATTTTGTAATTCACAAGATAAATTTTTAAAAATATAATCACGAAGGATATGAAGATATAAAACATAAGAAAGTGGAAGAGAGCTGTCTCCAGATTAGTCACATTAGTTACACCTACTCTACAAGTAATAACTGTAAAGTTATAAGCTAAAAATGAAGTTTAAAAAAATAATAATAAAAATCTCTATTTAATTTTATTAAATCCTGCACGTTAAGATGGACTTTTTTACATAAAAAGTTTGATATTGACATAGTTTTAAAACGCCAAGGTCAAGTAGCCGACTATATCTCACCTACATAACAGAGTGTTCAAACACGCTCGCTGCTGTAAAACATTACTTCAGCAAGAAAACTTTGGAAATTTAATTGGAGTGCGGTACACCAAAAAAAAAAAAAAAAATACTTTTTATAAATATATATATATATTTTTAAAGCCTGATGTTTCCATAACAACCTGGTGCAAATTTCAATTAAATAAATATCAAGATTTTAAGGAAAGTTATTGGGAAAAAACCAAAGTGATGTTTTGCCATTTTTTTCCAGTTTTTAGGGAATAGCGATCACAATCACAAATTATTCCAGGCAAGCATTTTGAAAAAGCAATGATTGATTTTGACATATTACGAGTTAAAAAGGAGACCAGAATTGGAAACACTGGAAGCTAGAAAAGCGAGAAGGAGGTTGAGACTTCAAAAGGAACACATGGTTAAGGAATTAGAAGGAGTTATCTATGCTGCTAAACAGTTTTAGTGTGTTGGGGCAAAATTTAACTTTAACGCTGTTTTCCCGAAAACAGTGTTTTATTACAGTTTCCCAAATATCTCAAAAACTATTATACCTACAGCTATCAAATTTTTGTCACTTGTTAATGACATCTGTGACTACAATCTGAACCAGAATCAATGTGGTGAATTAAAAACTTTTATATATTTTTTTCATGACACTTTTATAAAAAAGTTTCGATTTTTTAGTTGTACCGTTTAAAAAAATGGTTGTAATGCTGTTTTTGAGGATAGAAAAGTAATTCTGGTTCAGAATGTTCTACTAGTGATTGAAAACCAGAATAACTTTACCTTTTCATTTTATCTTTAACAGAAAAAAAGTTATTAGGGAAATAAGATATGCTGCTATCGATTATTTAGAATTTTTGTTTAAATAGTCAAAACAATTTGTGACTTACAAAAATTATCGTTATAAACTATAAAATGTACTAACAATACCCTCAAACAATTGACCAAAAAATACCTTTATATAAAGTCACAGTAAATTATTTAGTTTTTGTTTGCAAAATGAATGCGACAAGCCGTACCGCGACCCTTAAACTTAATTTAATAGAACTTTTCTGTTAAAAAAAAAAAAAAAAAAAAAAAAAAAAAAAAAAAAAAAAAAAAACTACGTAAATAATGTTAACTTAGTCTTATCTTTAAAAACACGAAATTTCACAGAAAAATTGTACTTTTAAACGTATACACTAATCGAATAATATTTTCAAAAGAAGAGCAGCGAAGTTAAAAAGTATAGAGATCACTATTTTTCTCAATAAAAAAACGTTAATTGTTCTACAGTTTATAATAAATCTAACTTTAGTTTATTACTGTAAGAAAGTTCGGAACAAGCGTGCGATAATTTATTTACTGCATTCGACGAATTTTAATCAATTACTAAACAACAATTAAAGCTACAGAATGTCCCAAAATGTTTAGTTATATAATAATCTTCTGAAAACCGTTTTTGATTAATAGTTAATTAGTTGGTCTTTCATTTCTTGTAATATATTTGTTTTTTGTTACACAAACTATTGTATAACATTGGAAAGATATACGTAAAGTAATTTAAATAAATCATAAACAAATATTTGATCAGTTTAAATAGACAAATTAACTGTATCCTATTTTACAATTAATAATGTTTACGTTTTGTAAACTAAGTTGATGAAAACACGTCAAACATAGAATCCTTATTTCAGTCAGAAAGCATTCTGGAATGTACACCTTATAAAACTTTCAAAAACTCCTCAAGTCGACCATTTCCCTCAACGACCACCTTAATGATGATGAGAGTCGTTTCATTTCATATTCAAGTCATTCTGTTACATTTTATACCACCACCACGTTCTGAGTGTATTGCTCAATGTAGAGTTGTGTTGATTTTATCAGGATTTTGGGTTTTTGATATACATATAAAGGAACCGCTAAATATGCCAGACTTCTCAGCAGAGACAAGTATAAGGTTTATTTCAATTACAAATTTATTATTATTAATTTGTGCGATATGACCCAGTGCTTAAAATTTATATTTCTAAGTAATTATTTTATAAAACCTCTGTTATAGCTATTTGTTTTTAAATGAAGTTACAGAAACATAACTGAGCTATAAGACTCTCTTGTTTATATGTATATTTAATTATATGATTAGTATTCAAATATTGTTTACGTGAAGTTGTATACTACAGTGAAAGAAAGAATTAAATTGTACAAAATATGATGTATGTAATTGCGAACTATGTATGCATGCAAGTTAAAATATGAAATTATCCAACGTGTTCTTAAAATATGTAGGCAATAAAGAGAAACTTAGAGCAGAAACATAAAACTTGTGGAATGTAACTTCAAAACATTCCGGATACAATATAAATAATTATTTCCTCATTTCTTCCCTTAGTAAATATTTCATTAAAAGCATATTACAATTATTAACGTTAGTTTTTGTAAAGAATTTTACTGTGGTTAAAGATCAAAAGTTTGTATTTAACAAGCGTAAAACTTTAATGCTGATATATTTATATTACTTTTATTTTGTTTTTATCTTTTCATATTTAATAATTGTTTTTTTTATTATTATTTTTTTTTATTATTATTATTATTTGTTATTTTTGGAAGGAAAATGGAAAAATCTTTATGACTTTGTCCGGGGACTGAAGGTTGTAGGCGGCCTCCCTCACCCGGTATAACCAAAACCTTCCATCCTCTTCTTCCTCCTCTGCGGGACCATCTTGCGACATTACTTCGCAGAGATGAATAAACTACCCCACAGGGTCATCCACCATCCTATCGACCGGTTGGTCGAACACCGAAACCGGAGCTCTATCTCCGCTCACCTTAGCTGTTTTTCTCGTTTGCCCATAATTCTATAAATTATTTTGTTTGTTATTACAACTAAATATATACCGGGTCGAACCAGAGGGATCGTTTAAAGACCGATATAAAGAACATCTTCCCAATATTACCAAGTCTGATTATGCACGCCACCTTACAGAAAATAACCACAGACCGGGTGACTTCCACACCAGTGTAGAGGTCTTACATGTGTGTACAGAGGGTAGGATAATGAATGCTAACCAAGAGTTTGAAATTTCTAGGGCATTCAAAAATAAACCAGACGACATTTTGAACAATCAACTTTCATTCCAGTCTTATCATCTGTAAGATACTGCCCTCAACCATTTATCGAATGTCAATAGAGACAAACATCAGTAGGACTCATCGCTTTAACCGACAGCACTTCGCCGGACATGACAGGGTGTACACCCAGTGAAAGACATGATTGTTTTAATTATTATTTGTGTTATTGTAAACAGTTTAATGTACGACGAGCGAACATTCTTCTGAGTGAACAATCAAACGTATATCGACTCTAAACATGTAAGAAATCGATTGAAGTCCAAGACGTTGAAAAAGGTAAATAGGGCGGTTGATCTATTTATGTAAATATGCTACTCAAAGTGAGACATTGCATAAATGCTGACTAAGCATTTTTAAATCACACATTAATCAGAGCAGGTTGCCTAGTCAGCTTTACTTAGGTGATATTTATTTTTACACTTAAAGATACAGTCACTATCGAAAAAACATCGACAAAACGTCAAAATAAATAACTACTCAGATCTTTTTAAAGTGTTGATCTCGGTGTTTAAAATAAAGTTTAAAATGTTTATATATTTTAATTGTTGATGTTTCCAGCTAACAACCTGGTATTTTTGAAATGATTTCAAAAAATATTTGAGGTGCAAAGAAATATGATTATCAAACGAAACGTCTGAGAATTCTGTACAAAAAAAAATATTGTGTGTGTATTAATTTCTATGAAATGTGTTTAAAAAACGTAAACTGTGTCTACAATAAGAAGTTAATCAAATTTTTAAATTTGTTAAATCAAGATGCAATTAATAGCGAAACATTTCAGGGTTAGATTACACAAATAGGTTATTAATTTGTTTTATTAATTGATTAACAGTTTGTTTTTATTGTATTGTATTTTTGTGTTATTTGTCTAAATTAAAAAAACATGTCTCTTGCTATATATATATATATATATATATATATATATATATATATATATATATATATATATATATATATATATATATATATATATATATATATGTTGAAATATCACATATTGTGGTTTTAGCATCTTTAAACCTTTACAATAAATTGTGATACAGTGTGTTTATATTTTCATAAAATAGGATCTATTTATATATTAGATAATTTATATATAATCGTAAATAAAAACGATACAAATGTCATTGTTATATTTAATAATGAAAAATATACAATATATTTTCTTCTTATGTTGATTTATATCATAAAAGTTTAAAATTATTGAATTGTTGACCTTGAAAAACAACTTGTTTCAAACTAATAACCTCTATGCGAATATAGAAATGTATTTTGTGTGAAAGGAAACGTAAATATGTCTCCCATCAGTTCACAATAGTTGAAGTTTCAATCAGAATTACAATTAAGTTCGGACATCCCTCCTGTAGACAGAGGAAATTGCTTTTTGTATTTCCACTGGCGATGGAGGGATCGGGTTTAAGGGTTGTTTTGATTGCCCATTCCTTTCACCACAGCAACATGATGAGGGTGTAACCATACATTACAAGGGTAGGATTTTATACAGGTACTTGTTGCATTGTAAAGGAGGTATTCATATTTGAAGTTTGTAACTGAAGTGGAATGATGGTATACAGAGTGGAAAGAAATTCAGGAACAATTCACAACTTTTGAATGAATATATTTTAATTAAATGTTGCAACACTGATCCCTTAAAATGCATTTTTGATTGTATATATCGTAATGGAATTGTTTAAAGATTTCCATAAAAACTTTGAATGAACAAAATAGAATTAATTGGTTGGTTGTATATACTGAGAAAGCATTGGTAATTGAACTGGAATGTTTATATTAAATTGATAGAATACAGAGTTAACAAAGTTAATTGTTTATTGCTATCAAAAGAATTTGGTTGAAACTAGTTTGTTCAACTTATTGATCAAACTTTAACACAAAGTGTATTGTCTTTATTATAATGGAATTCTTAACTAAAGAAGAATCAGTCAACTACAGTAATAGTGTATAGAGAAGGAAAATCTTAGAAGAAATCGATGTAGCGGAAAACGTGTGTTTGTAGATTTAAAAAAATATATAATAAAAATAAGGTTATGGTTTAACCATCAGGGAGAAGTAAATGTAATGGTGGACGGTGTGGCTCAGGACAGTATGAAAGAGTCAATAATCTTACTTGACCAGTATAGTTTTCCTGAGTGAAGTATCGGATGTGGTTGTACAGAAGAGGATCTGATAGGTCTTTGGCCAGCTATGGAAGTTTTTAAAAATGTCTTCAAATGTTCGATTTCATCAAATACTATATGTACTGTGAATGGGTTTATGTCACAAAGTAAGTTTAAGCATTATTTAAGTATAATAATATTGTTACCTGTACTTTTTTTTTTTTTTTACGTTTTGACAAACAACTACTGAATTGACATTTATGGTGAGAAAGTTTTTTTTTATTTGGTTCCGGAGATGGGTGGTTGGGAATATTAGAGCAATGTTTTGCACCGATAATGATGAAGCGATTAATTAGTTCACTGTAATTAGTTATACCAACTGAGGGTCTTAATAATATGAGACACGACAAGGGAATCATTTATCATATTATTATCTTGCGGTAAGGGTGGTAGCAATGTAAATTCACAATTTGTATTCTTACGACATGCAGTGCAAAGTTCGTTTGTAGTAATAATTTTTATTTAAAATATTATTATTTTTATTTTGTTAATGTATGTAAATTATCTGGAAAACATTTTTTTACTTCAAGTTTGTAAGCTGTATTGATTTTAAGAATGTGAACATATTTTCTTTTCTGAAACTATATTTTTATTCTAATGATAACATTTTAAAAACACAAAAGTTATTTTAATAAAGTGTTTCATGGATAATTATGTTTATTAAAGGAGAAGTTTTTTAGAGATAAATGAAATGAAACTTACAAAGTTAATGAATATAATTTGTATAATTATATTCATTAACTTATACTATTATTTGATAACATTTTGAAAATATTCTTTGTATTCTTAAATGATTTTCTTACTATATTGCGTGACAGGAGATTATATTCTATGTTTCTTAAAGGAAATGAAAGATGCTGCAGAATAAATAGAATTTATCCCTGAAGGCACAATTATTGGAAGAAAGAACAAAATTGGATTAAGCTTATATTTCCATCAATTGTATATTCTTCTACCCATTCAACCCATTTCAGTGAGCAATCTCTTATCCAATTGGTTCATAACATTACACCGTCACAAGTTATAAATTATGGAAACTACTGTAATTGTATAAAGTTTCTTATGTATATTTTTAAAGAATTTGTAAACTTATTGAATCATCTAAGGATAAACTGCAAGGAGGTTGTATCATGTATGTGTGTATGCTAAGTGTCCCGCAGAATATAAAGTAAAGACTTCTTATAAATATAAGTAAAGTTCTCGGCTTTGTCCTCAGTCTATAGGAGTTACACAGTGTTAAACGTTCGACCGCTCTATTCCCAATAGGACTTGTTCATTTATTTGAGAGAACTAAAATTCCAACAACTTCTACTAACACTTCGTTGTTGACACGTGTAACCAATTAGTTATTGAGAACAATTCTGTTGTTTTCAATTTGTCCTTCATTTATGTATTTTGATGGGCTTTGAGCTGTCGGTGTTCAAACTGTCTGTACCGTATGTAATGTAAATGAATTCATAGATGTTTGTTTGAAAAACATGTCGTAAGTTTTGCTCCGTCACTCAAACCTAAATGAAATAAACTGCAATTAATTGTCACTTTTATTCAGATAGTTCATTTAACTCAATAATTTCCAGTTACAAAGTGGAAATAACCCATGGATTTCGTCACAGAATGTTAAGGTTTTAAAAATTGCTCACAATTATTTTGTAGTAATATTGTCACATATAAGGTTTGTCGAAACTAAATTTTTATAGTCTATTATGATAAACTAACTTCTCCATATTTTCTGATCCTGGTAGTATAAACTATCTTTATTTTTTTTATTTTATTTTTTTTGTGTTTAAGTGGGGAAATCTCTCTGTCAGCATCGCTATATTTAAAATGGAATACGACAATTCAAAATTATGATTCAAAACCCTGGAATACTTTAACAGCGTCACTGTCTAAAGAAATCAAAATTTGGTTGATAGAGATCTCACAAGAAAGATGAAAGAGAAAGATATAACCCAACAAAATATGACAGAAGGTGTAGATACTCCTGTAACTCGAGTTTCTCATATTTATATTCACTCTGTTTGAGCTCTTGCGAGCTTTTTGGTAAATCAAAACAAGTGCTACTTCCGGGATAAAAAAAGTCTAATGTATTAATTATTAGCAGAAACTTTTATAAACTTTTTATTCCATTCGTTGGTTTATGTATTATTTATACGTGATTGTTATTAATTCAAATCGGTTTAGAAGAGTTTGAAAATATACAACTTTTAGGAATGTTTAATATACAACTTTCTTAACCGATATTTTATCAAAATTATTAGAACTAAACAAACTCAGTTTAACGATTTCAGATTATCCATTGTGATTATTTGACAGTCATTTCATTCAGTATACCTCTAGGGCTTACAGTGATTTAATACTGATTTATCAGGAAAACTTTTTTTAAAATATTTTTTTGTTTTTATTAAAATAGTTTCCATTCAAATGCAGGTTATTTTCTACAGAAATTACAATTTCTTATTTTATTTTTCCTCTTACTATTTAAAAGCAAAAAGCCTTTCTGTCATGATCACATCTATAAAAAGGGGGGAAAAAACATAAAATAAATACAACTAATACTAGAATAATGTAATAACGTCAGAGTAGAAAGAGAACAAGAGTTGGTCAAGGAAGACCAGCTATAAAGGATGTAAGAGAGAGAACTTCATGAAGAAGCTTAGATCCTGTAGTGTTCTTAGGAACTTCCACGTCCGTAATCACTATAAGTCACAGATGGTAGTCATTACTATAAACGAGGATGAAGGTTACGTTCCTTTCGGTACGAAGATATTGTTCACACCATCATAAGTGTAGGCATGTGAAATGAATTTAAGGAACAATGCCTATATTAACTATATATGTTATTTCAATAATTAAATGTTATAATAATTTGATTCATACTTGGAAATTAAATCATAAAGAGTAATAACCTGTGCTAACACGATCTTACAAACTTCAAGTGTTTCTAAATTTCGAAATAACAATTTCTGATGACGGTGGTAACATCTGTTGTAAAGGTCCCTGTTATACGACTTTCTCAATTTAGCTGAAAGTTAACTTTCTTCTTTCATCATAAAGACTCCCCTCCCCACCATCAAAAACAACCTCAAGGACTTATAGTCTGTTTTCAATAACAGTAAAATAAATAGTAAGTGTTACTGAAAACACAGAACAGTAAATATTGGTGTTGTTCAAATATATTTATTTATTCTTATTGATATTTGTTGTTTGTAAGAGGCTAATACGAAGGGACGCGATTGTTTTTCCAGGTTTTTCATGACTTTTTCCGTTGTCTACATCGATACTGGTAAAAACATGGACGTTCTATAAAAATGATCGTTTATAGATTCATTTTGGACGTAGATAAAATGGATATAATTGACAGGTTTAGACGGGAATATTTCCCATGTTGCTACCAATCTTCATTCCATTGTTAATGTTCTGGGAGTAAAGACGCGTTTTTCATTAATTACCGAATATCTTGTGTACAGTTATGTGCTCGCTTCGTGTTTAAAATGATTAGTTTTTTGCATTATATTTATGTTTGTTCAGTGTAAATGAATGGTTTTTTGTGCTAAAATTAAACAAAGATAAGTACTTACTAATTAATGTGTTATAACAAATATTAAATATTTGTTTCTACGCACATAATTCACGCCAATGTTAATAAAATAAATACTTTGACACCTGTAGGTTTTAACTCTTTAATTGAAAAATTAAAGTTTTAAAAATAATTTACAATAAAAAAACAATTATCTTCAAATTTGATGCACTTAATAATTATACAATTAACATCTTAATCTTCTACTTATTCTAAGTACATAGTTAAATACAAGTTACCTATTCTACAATGTCTTAATCTAAAATAAAAATAAGAGTGCATCAGAAATTTTTACTTTTAAATTTACTTTTAATTATTTTGATAAAATGCTCCGGCTAACTGAAATTTATAATTTATTAATTTAATTTACTTTCTCTTTAAGGTTCCGTTAGGTTCTTTGGTGACTATAATTTACTTAATATAAAATAGAATTTGGTCTTAGTTTGTTTAATTGAAATTGTCCATTAATTTGTACTTATCGACTCTGAAGTTCTATTACAGCTCCAATGTTCCTGGTTCCTTGAACGTAGTTCCCGCGTAGACTGCCAGTAGATGGATTGATTTGCCTTAATCTTTTCGACGAATCTTCTTTTCTTCATACACTTTTATTTTCACACACTTTTGTGCCGACGATTACTTTTTAATTTGTTCGATGATTATTCCTATTCAAAACTTGTAGAACGACGCTATTACTCACACACTTTTATGACGACGACTCTTTTAAACTTATAAACAGCGATTATCTTTTAACTATACTTCGAAGATTATTATAAAATACTTGTACAAAACGACGCAGTTACTATTTATTTTCGACGGTTGATTTTGGCTAAATATTTCACAATTTTTCTTTTTACTACTAAAGAAACACTTTCTCCGAAACACCCTTCTTCAATAAGTTAACAACCAACAAGAACTCTTGCGCTTCTCTTCCACCGTTATTTATAATTTTTATTTTTAAATGCTTTATTCCGATCCTCTTCTTTCATTGGCTTATTTCAAATCATTTACTTTAGGATGATGCAATTTCTTTCATTGGTCTAATTAAAATAATTTCGGTTGAAAGGCATTGACTTTTGAATGGTTTATGGTTTTCCTTGAGGTCCGTGAGTGACGTTAGAATTATTTTTCTAGCTGTCAACCCTTTCAACTCTTCACAATTTATGGCCTGCCGAGCACTGACCTTTTGGTAGCCCTCTATTACGTTACAGTACATTATATTAACCATCATTTGGTGAAAAGAGATAATAATAAAAAAGATAAAAAACTACCATAATACCGAGATATCCTAAAATGGTAGTTTTAACGTTAAACAAACTTATGTATTCCTCTCAACTTAAGTTATATAATTCCACCTCCATCGCGGAGTAGAAGATTTGTTACTTTGGAAGTTTTGATTTCATTGTCTTCAAAAAAACCTTTAAATATTCAGTAGTTTATCTGTATGTTGATTATTTTCTCTTACTTCTTGTTATATTGCAAAATAAACCTTGCAAAAAAAGGAAGACCAAACGTAAGAAAACACCTAGCTCTATTATTATCAAACTGTAATGCAACTGAAGGAAGGGACGCATCGTTCTAATGCTAATGCACTTTCCTTAACACACAGGCATGCAGAGTATTAAGACTGCCAGGTACCCGCCGTGGGGCACCCGCTTGAGTTACCTACTGTGCTTCAATTGATAAAACTATCATTTTAATTCATTTCATATTTTAGATATTTTAAAATTAATTCTGTAATATATTTTTTATAAACTTCATTATAAGATAAATGAGACCAAACAATGTATAATATACTTTAATAGAGTACAAACGCAACAAGTTTGCTACAAAATGAATAACAGTATGATGACTAATAAGTGGTCTCACTTGCCGAAAGTGAAGCTTCTAGAGAATCCAAAAGTTAGGAATTTCTACGTTATGATAATTTCTTCCTTTAATCAAATGTGATAATGATTGAGGGATTTTTATCTAAGAAACATTAAATAAATAAACGAAAGTAAATACTAATAAACTACAATGAAATTTTAATGAAACTATACGCATTTCTTAAGTATACCACTTGCATTGAAACATTGTATTCAGTTTTAGTCTCGTAACTCTGCTGTTAATTATATTGTCGGTTTAAACATTGACAAAATTTCAGTTGCAATAATCTTACGCGTGAAATACTGAAGTGTTTTGTAACGTGGGGAAACTTAATTAACAGAGGTTGTACCAACACGATAGGGTGACAGTGGATTATCCTACATAATAATTCGCCATAGCTCCTAATTTCAACATTTCCAAATCTGAAATATATTACTTTTTAATGTAAACCTTCTTTATAAATCAGTAATAAAATAAAACAGAGATGGAATAAAACACTTCAAATTAATTTTAATTATTTTAAGAACTTGAAAAATTACAAAAAGAAGAATTTATTTAAATATACCAAAATATGATTGGATATAAATATCACAAATTTATTTGAGAAGAACCAAAGTTAATTCACTATGAAAAAACAAACTAATACTTATAAACAAATGAAATGATAAACCTTACATTTTTTTTTTAACAAAATAATATCAGACATCGATGCGATATTGAGTTCAGAGCTCGTTATCTTTGTTATGTAACATTTTACAAGTGTACAAAAAAACAAATACTTTATTTAAGTTGTATTACGTTTTATTTCGAAAAATAAATAACCTTAAAATATGTAAGAGACTGAACATTTTCTTTTTAATTGAAAAAAAAAAAAGTATTTATATAATTTGTTTTGTAAATCAAAAGATAATAGAGATATTGAAAATATAAAAAATAAAGACTTGGTTTTTCATACACTAGTAATATGTATTAATAAAAATATACTATTAACAATTTAGAATTCGTTTTATTGTTTTTTTTAAGATGGCAAATATTAACGTTTTAGGACATACTGTATTAATGTATTGTATTCGAAAAATTGTCTAATTTAGAAAATCGGGATCATTATGTTATAATGGAAACGAAGAATCAAAAATATTGGGCTTTTACTTTTGTTTTTATTTTATTAATTCAGTTAATAAATTTGGTTTTTTCTACTCACTATGGTAACTGTTTAGTTATTCATGTTTGAATTTCCTCTCCCTTTCCACTTATTAAAATATTTTGGAATTTTTTGACGATTTATACATATTTCTATCCAAATTATTAAACATTAAATATTTTCTTCACTTCAAGGAGTAGAGATTTTTTAAATGAGTTAAAAAACGGATATAGATGTATCCGCTGCTTTACAGTTTTGAATTTTTCTTTTTTTGCTTTTTATTTAGTTGAAACCCCCCCCTCTCTCTCTCTCTCTCTCTCTCTCTCTCAGTTGTATTTTAAAATAAAGGAATAAAATTAAATAAATACTCATATCAATGGAATGTTCTAATAGCATTAAGTTCAGTGCCAACATAATTCGGACAAGAGAGCCAGTATAAGAGGAATAAATAAAGGAATCTAACTGAATACTACAACAAAAAGTGAAGAACTGGATTGCTACGCTAGTATTCACAGTGGTTGATCCTTTAAGATCTCCTCAGACTCTGGAGCCCCTACGCTTTGAAAAATAAAAATAACTCCCAAGATATAAAATATATAAATAGACCTAATTTGGCACTAAGTGTAATGAATAGATAGGCAATTTATTGGTCGTTAACAAGTTGTTAGTAGCTTATATAAGCTCAGAGCCAATATTATCTTGCAAGAAATATATGTAAATGCAACTGTTGAGTTTTATGAGTGTAGATATATTAATTATGTTTGGATTAAATAACAACCTGTGCACATATCAAGGCTTTGAGGTATATAGATGATGTTGAAAATGAGAAACGAAATTCTTTTTAGAAAAAATGATATCCTGACTTATTAAACGTTGAGTTTGACTTATGAGAAAAATTATAGAGTATAACAAACACACAGAACACAATTCTCATAAAAATACGCCTAAGTATCAGACGCGTTTCAACGACTAGGTCGTCCTCTTCAGTGATACATGAGCTATACATGAGCTATAGTTTGATTGGTGTAGCTGGTGTATTACTGAAGAGGACGACCTTGTCGTTGAATCGCGTTTTATACTTAGGCGTATTTTTTGTGAGAATTGTGTTCACGTTTGTTTATTATCCTGTATATCCTGACTTGAAAGGAGGTCATCGTCGACTTACTACGTTGTACGATAGAGCGCACAAAATGTAAAATAGGGCCGTGAAACTGGGAATGGGGGGGGAGGCTGTAACTTGTTTTTTTGAAATTTTTGAAATAAATCGAATGTATATTTTCAAATTTCAGAGTTAGAAATTACAATTTTGACAATAAAACAGTCAAATTTTTTGCTATATCAAAATAAAGAGGTCGGGATAGTATCATTGAATTGAGGTGGGGATAAGCTCAATGAAAAAATACAAATTTGTATCTAATTCACAATATTAGAAGTTGAATAACACAAAAGATATGAACACCAACCGTTCAGAACGTTTAGCCATTTTGATTACTTTTTTTAAAATTCTACTTGAAAATCTCTATACGGCCTCTTTTCACCGGGGGTACTGAGTTCTAGGCGAAATCTTTCACCCTGTATAACTCGCTAACAAAGTGTTTTCAGGCATATTTTTACATGAACTTTTTTTCTATTTTTGGCTATAGAATGTGCTCTCGAGAGATTGCCGTGTAGTTTTGAATCACCCTGTATAGGGTTCTATGTTAACCCCTATATTCCACAATATGGTTCTATGCACACATTTTAACTCTATGCCACATTTCGTGATTCTCTCTTAACTTTTGTGGCTGCTATCGTGTTTAATTAAACATCTTTCGTTATAAATTTAATGATTTTTTTTTCGTGAACAATTAATCATAACTTATATATATATATATTTCTTTTTTAGTTTCTTCATAAAGAGCTTGATGCGTTTCAGTCAGATATGTCACATCAAATATATATATTATGAAGATGGTACCCTTCCGAAATGCGTTAGTATGATAAAATATAGATAAGCAAAAACGTGCATATGAAAATTATAACATAAATATAAAATGTTTAACTATAGTACGTAAATCTATAAGAAATACATAAACAAATAGGCTATATTTAAATAAAAATATTAATTGTGTTGCTAAGAGCAACGAAAAGACTCACTTATTATATAGAACAATGTCGGGTCTCCAGATATGATCGGAACGTTTATATAACTTGACACCATCGTACTCTATTGGCTCCCATCTCAGTTTGTAGTCGTATCATGACTGAAACTATGAAACTAAAGTTGTAAATTATTATATAAATATTGCTTACATTGGATTAGATATTGCTTCATTGTATTTTTTAAACTTGGTTCAAAGATTTTTTTTTTAACGAAGATTAATTATGATTATAAATAGGTTAAAATTTATCAAACCCTCAGGGTAATTATTTTTAGGTAAAAAAAATAATTCAATGGCGATTGATTTGTTCCTTATAGATTTTAGTGTTACTAAATCAATGCAAATAATCTATTACGAATAACAATAAAATAGAAATTTTTAAACATTGGTTGAATTATTATTTGGTTTGTGGATTTAAAGAAGAAATAAAACTTTTAAGTTGTCATTGTTTAAACCCAGACATGAGAATAACAGCGTTATATAAAACATACAGAAATAAACTTAATTATGATTTAAAAAATACAATGGAAATGTTTTATTTGATTAAATTGAAATGAAACGTGTTCCAAAGACATAAAATCCCAATGGAATTTAGGTGATAATTTGATTGGAGTGGAGTGTAACAAATCAGATATTACGGAATTAAAAACGAATTTTTACTTGCAAATGATGCTGACAATATTGCCTCTGTAATGAATAAAGATTTTAATGATATTCAGCTCGTGAACAAATACAAATATTCCCCCGACAAATGTATTGTATAAAAAAACCTTTTAACCTTAATTTCAGAATCTTTTTTATTTGACACCCACTACGAAGAAGTAGTAACGACTTTTGTAAACAGTTTAAAACATCAAAATCATCACAAGTTGATATAATAATCTCTTTGATTCACAAATAGCAAACAGAGTAATGTAATATTATATCTGATAAGAATGTTTTGATAAGACAAAAACCAAGCCTATATCCTCTTCACAAGGAGTAAATCGGCCTGTAATATTCAATTTTCTACCACATGTACAAAAAACACAATAAGTGATTTAATTATTTTCTATACTCTGTAATTTAATGTTTTTAAGTCATAAATACGTATTTTTATAAATTTTAAAACATAACTAATTTAAATAAATTTTTTATACAATAAAGAATAAAAAAAGTATGTTTCTGAAGTTCATTATCAACAAACTCCTTCAACATCCCACTCAAGCTAACTACAATTAATTAATAAGACCAGCCACGCCACGCTTGTGTATTGTTATATATCAGAAAGAACAAAAGAGCTCAATAAATAATTTTGTCCTGGCTGGTATTTAAACACACGATTTTAGGTGATTTTCTTGATCAGAAAAACAACGTCTTTATAACGACAAAGAATTAATTTTTATAATTTTCAAAATGGCAGCCGTTACAAATTTTAAAAAAATTAAAATATTATGTCTCTTGAACATTTTTGTAAAGTTAACGGTTTTCAAGATATTCCACGTTAAAAATTTATAATGGCCGCAATTTTGAAAATTATAAAAATATATTCTTTGTGCTTTGTACACTTGTTAATCGTAACATGTAAAATGCTTATTCCAAATTTGAACTCGATATCTTATCTATTTCTAGAGTTACAGTGAGTTTTTGTAAAAAAAAAACAAAATAGCGTCTAGCTGCTAAACAATATGGAAATTGAAAAACAAAATTCTTAATTTTCAGCTTAGAATCACATAGAATATAAAAATGCATAGCCAGCCCAACCTTTTTGTAACACCCTGTATAGGCTGACAGGTGGATCACACATGGTTGGTTAATATTTCCCTTCAACAATTCCACTATCTTATAATTTTAAATAATTCCCCACCAGGTTGTATTTATACAAAATCCAATTATTAACACGTAAAGTGTACTCCACAATTTTAAGTTTATCCCTGTTACTACAGTTTGAATAATAACATCCACCCTAGAAACTCAAGTTTATTCGTGCATGAGATATATCGTCGCTTGGAAAGTCACTTCTAATATATTTTCCACAACCATAAAATTTCTCTTCTTTTTTCCCTCAGTCAGTATATTCTCAACTACTTTACACATCACAAAATATATTCCCTTACTAGTCACACACATGCATGGATAGATTTGATATGCATCGTCTCTCTCACACCTCCTTGGGAGATTGTATTCTTCTCTCGCACCTACATGAGAACTACAGCAATGCAACAAATCTTTTCAGTCATGATTATAAATAATTTTAATCGTATTTCACTCTTTATCACATTGAATAGATGTACTTTCTTTTCACTCTTCCCTTCCATAAGTTTTTTTTTTATTTTTTATTCTCGCCTTTTAAATTATATTCAATCTCAAGATAATTTATTGGCATATATAAATAATGAAATCACGTAATCAAAAACCTGTATATACTCTAATCATTATTATGATCTTGTTAGTCGGGGTTCGACCGCGTCAATATTGTCTGCACGTTGAGTACAGCCGACGTTTCGGGCACTTTACAGATGTCCATTCTCAAGGCTTAACAAATGTCAAATGGACATCTGTAAAGTGCCCGAAACGTCGGCTGTACTCAACGTGCAGACAATATTGACGCGGTCGAACCCCGAAGAACAAGTTCATAATGATGTTTGTGACCGTGGAAGTCTATCGTTCACAATCATAATCTAATCTATTATATATTTACTATTATAGACAATTTATGCAGATGGATAATATACTAGCTGCAATCTAGAGCATCTATTTCCACCCACAGGCTTACTGACCACGTGGTTACGATTTCCTTTATTTAAAACAAAAATGTAAATATGTAATATGTATTTTCTAAAGAAATTAATTAAATATCGTAAAACGTAATTTGTTTATTGATAGACTCATATGGGTCGTTGTAGATGTTATACAGAACTTAAATTTGGGATTCAGGGGAATTAATTAACGTAGCTGTTAAATAACTCGAATCAAAAATTTTGAGAAAACCTTTAAAAGAGAAATATTTGGAAATATTTCAATGGAAAATAAATTCCATTACTGATAGGTGTTTTTCAAAGATTTTGATTCTTTTAGACTATTTACAAAATGTCGGTATTTGTGACAATGTTCTCTCAAATTATCTCAACCACATAAAATCTAATTAATTAATAACTCTTAAGATTGATACAGGGTGACGTTTCATAATTACGTTATTGTCAAAGTTAGCGAATGGTGACAAAAATGATTTTGTGAGAAAGATTATGCGGAAGAACATGTTTAATATTTTCTTCAATACAAAATTTTTTTGGAATGAGTTGAATTTATGAACATTCAATGGCTCCCTGTAATGATTACGGATTTGGTAATCCCGATGGATCTTAGTTAGATCCATACCTTTAATTATAACGTCTTAGATTCTAAAACTCTCTTTCTTACTTCCTATCAGGTTTTTTTAAACCACTATTGTTCTCTTCCTTCCCTGACGCTATTAAGGAATACCAGGGCAGGAGGGGGTATTTTAATTTTACATTCTATAAACAAGAAGAAAAACCAATAAAAAAATAAGATATTAATTTTAATAAATTACTTTCCTTATGTTTTGGTTATTATTATTTTAGCAATATAAAATATTAAGTGATTAAATTTTTTAATAATTAATAATAATTTGTGTTTCTTAAGAAACTAAAATATGAATATTTTTTTGTGGAAGTTAGTTAGAACTACTATTTTGTGGCTCCATCAATATAAAACCACTTGATTACTGTCAGGTAAAAAAAAAAATTTCTATTTTGTTATTGTAACTCTTCGTGCTGTATTTTGAAATTTGATAATACGAAAAAGTAATTACTATAGGATATTTTATTAAAATAATAGTTTTGCAAGAATTATTCATTTATATGTCGTTCTGTAAAAGCAATCTCTTCAGTTACTACTCTTACAATAAACTTTCCTGGAATGTTTCTTTTACAATTTGCATGATTCTGCAATACGCTCGACTTGTCCTACTCCTAAAACTGCTGACGACAGCAGAAATATCCATTGTTCCTTGATACAAAAACCTTTAAGCACTTATTGAAGTGAAATGGTATGGTTGAAATCACTCAGTCTTTTCAAAACTTTTTAATATTTGTTTTAATTAAAAGTAATGACGTAAATTATACTTGCATCCAAATTATATTCTCTTTTCTACAAAGTTGTTTTTTCATCGTGGCGTTGTATTTCGTAATCTATTGATCCTACGAAAATATTTAAGTAGTGAACTGCATAGGTTTGTTGCGATTTTAAACATAATATTTACTAATATTTGTTATATGATTCACCTAAAAATAAACTGCATAGTAAGTAGACTTCGAATCCGGGTGCCATGAAATAATTTCAATTCTCTCTCCCTCATAAAAAAAAATATCATTTTGGAAAAAATATTTTTACAATAGAGCTAAGATTTATATGATACGTATACTAGTGAAAATATGGTCAAAATCGTCATGTTAGGAAATAGCGGTTTAATCAATTTTAAGATAATATAAATCGTCTTTTGCGATACAAAATGAACGTTTTAAATGATTTCATTTATTGATATAATTTACTCCTTTCTGTCAATTATCCAGTATTCGAAACATAAGTTTGTCAAAAGTAAAAATGTGTGCTACTTTTATTAAAAAGATTTTCACGTTGTAGAAAACTAAGGAAACAGAAAAAATTATTTTCCACGAGCTCTGTTTCCCCGTTGTTATCTCTGATTATAGGTTAAGACGGCGCAAGAAACTTAAGCACGATAGCAGTAGTTTGTTGTCTTCTACATGTAAGCTAGACATTCACTACAATAATTAAGCTAGGAATTTGGAATTTGGTTTATATTGTGCGCATATAGAACTCATTTGAAATCCAAATAAATCGAATTGAAAATTTAGGCTAATTAAAACATTTTGTTGTTCATATCTCATGTCTTATTCAACTTATAATATACTAAATTAAATAAATATTCACAGATTTTAATTCTGTACATAATGGTGTAAACTTTTATACTATAATAAGTAGAGTAGGAATTAAAAAAATTATCATAAAAAACCTTACTAGAAAAGGTGATTTTATCTACCATAACATGTATCATTTCCTACAAAAGCAAAAAGTATAATTTTCGGACATTACATTTTGATTATCTGCGTTTTTTGATCGGGCTGCGAAAGTATCGTAATGGAAATGATCCGCTTTTATTAAGACCAAATAACCAACAACTTAATTTCAATATATCCTTCTTCTTGAAGTATTTTGTGTAACCTAGAGAAAATTACTCCTCTTAACAAAAATATAGTTTATGTATTTAAAAAATAAAATACAAATTAAAAAAAATATATTTTATATAATAAAAATGGAACACAAGATTTCACAAAAATTACGTTTACTTAAAATTAAACGCGTTTCAACGACGAAGTCGCAATATAAGTTATAGTTTAGTTATTGTAGCTCATGTACATTACGATATCAAACCATTCTATTGGTTGGTCAGATGTTGTGTTTTTGGTTATTCACTAAATATGGAGTGTCGGAAATTTAATCCTCCGTACAAAAATTGGCGTTATTTTTAACATATTGGCCTTTTTAAAACCATAATCGAAGTAAACAAAAGAATGTATTCATTATATCACAATTAATTGGTTTTTTTTTTTAATTCTCAGAGATTAAAAACAGTTTTTTAAATTCCGTTTTTAAGTGCTTATAACAAATAGGAAGCAACAATTATAATCATAACACTTTCAGCTGTGCGAAAGTTTCACTTTAAAACAGCTTTATAAATATTTTCCTGTGATTAGAGAAATCAGAAATTGTAAGTTATTTATTCAGAACTGTATGACGTAATTACTTGTCACGAAAGTCATAGGAAACCACACAAATCCAATTATTGAGTTCAATATGCAATAACGGAGATAATTTGGCAGTGGTGTGATGCATTGGAGATACATCGTGGTTGTGGGGGGGGGGGAGGTAGTAATTACAAACACAGTATTAATTAAAAGTCATCAAAACGCTGCTGTTACCTGCTGTATTTCTGTTGAATAATTTAAGAATCTTTTTTGGGGTTTTAAATATTTATAGGTTATGTTTACAATTTCGTAACAATGTAAACGTAATAGACAACAATTACAATTTCATAATGTTTTCTTTTAGATTTAAACTATAAATGCATGAAACAAATTGTGTCATATTGTGATTCTGTATATTTCGTAGCTACTGTCCAGATAATAAATCTTTGCTTTTTTATTTCTCCCCCACTCCCCAAAGAATTGAAGTAAATTGGAGAGGGGATACTTTAGATCCCTAAATTAATACATTATACACATAAAAAAATATCTATATGTGAACACAAGGTTCATTGATTATAGTCTTGGTTATTGAAACTTTAAATTAATATATTACTATAATTTTAGGGGTTCTCTGATGTTAGTACTGGAGTAACAATCCTGAACTTCTATATTTGGACCTTCATTTTTTTCATGAAATCTTTGCCGAAAATGCCTTTTTAAATCTCTACTATCTACATTTCCTTGAATAACATGTTCGCTGTCGATTCTGAAAAAACGGTATTTTATATAATATAGTTCCTTTTTTATGTTAAATAAAGCAATGTGGATTGAAAGATTTATTGTTGTTAAACACCAAGAAAAATACGTTCTTTTGTCATATCCATTTAATAATCAAATTTCATAAATAATTCTTGAGTTATATTCCTGTCTAGAGTTACTTTATTAACGTCCTTATTAAAAGTTTCTCGTAAGTTTCGTTGACTGCAATTGAGCAGTTCAAATACTTGTTTCTCTTAAGAAATAAGACAGGAGAATTAATTAGTTGAAAAGGAGGGGGACTCTGGCTACAATTTCGCATCTCGGCTACAAAGATGCGATATTTATACTCAAATATCGATAAATATGAGAAAAGATGGAAGAAAGTTTAGAAGTAGTAAATGCTTCAAATGCTTCCAACTCTTTGGCATTTCCCTTGAAGAAACACCATAGTATGGATTTTCACATCCATAGTATAATCCTAAACCCTTTATAGGAGTTGCCATATGGAGATTAATAAAGGTCTCTTTCTATCGGTTGAGACTTGCACATTATCTCGACAGCAGTTACAGACTTGCAGTTTATCGTATAGCTTAGCAGCTGTTTCCACAGGATAGAAATTAAAGATAGTTTTTAGAGATAAATAGTTAATTAAGATAAACCTGTTGGAGTTGAAATAAGGGCTTACTGAATGATAAATTATTGTTTCTCAATCCTGTTTTGATTTATGAATTCTGTTGTTTTGTTGCAAGAAAAACAAAAGAGTCTGGAGAAAATATATATTTGGTGTTTCAAGTTTAACAATTAGTATTACGAATCCCGTAGTTTAAAATATTTTAGTGTATGACATTATCTGTCAGTAAATACATCAATTGTAAAGATGTTGTGTTATCTTATTTTCAAAATCTTAACAAAATTTTATATTGTTTTCACTTCTATCGTTTGATTTTAGGAACGCTCGTTTTTCTCCAGGCTTAGTTGCGATTTTATTAAATTTTATACTGTTATATTGCCTAAATTTACCTCTTTGTCTCACCTCTGTGAGAAATCAGTTTATGGTATAAAAACTGGCATTACATTTCAAACAATTTCACGTAAGTTTCACAATTGGTCTAATATTTGATAGAAATTTAATCAAAAAGAAAAAAAGACTGCAAATGTAAAGAATTTTTTATTTGTTCCAATAGAAGTACAGAGCTAAAAAACCTACAACGAAGCACTTTAGTGAAAATATACACAAATATATGTGTGATTATTTGTTTGCACGATTATGTTTATAGATCAATAAATAATTAGTTGTTTTTTCTATTCTAATGTTGTTGGTTTCTGTAAAAGTGTAGATTTATATTTCTATCTATCATATATATATATATATATATATATATATATATATATATATATATATGATATATTTCTATATATATATATATATATATATATATATATATATATATATACACCCCACAAACACACACACTTTGATCACCTTATGTCCAAGTAACAAATATGTTGAGACCAATTTTCTTTTTTTCTTTTGATAAGGAATATTTATTAATTTGTTAGTTGAGAGGGATCCCTGAGGAATAAATTTCTTTTTCACTTATGCTACATCAGATAACCTTATTTTTCTTTTCTTATAAAAAAACAAAAACGTAATTTTAATAATCAATTTCATAACTTCTTCTATACTAATTATATATGAGAAATCCAATTTAATGTTCAACATTGGAACTTCGAAATTTAATATTCTAGTAAAGGAGGAATCTTTCTAATATTTCATTGGCAGCAATGTTTTGAATGATTACTCAAATCTTAGAGTGAATAGAGTACGTACAGACTATGCTCACAAAACAGTTCTTTAATATAAGTTTAAATTGGAAAACTTGTAAGAGTTCTCGTCTCATTCATAAAAAGGTTTCATGGAATGAATGAAGTGATAAATTACCTCATCAATTGCAAAGCGGCCAGCAATCTAAGCTTTGTAATTTTGTCTTTGTTGAGTTAGTGAAAAGGAATTTATTTAAAATGGAAATTGCTGTCTTCCGGAAAATTATATTGCATCATAAATTATGGTTTGCATTTGAAAACAAACTCACATAAAAGAAAGTAATAATAATTTTAGAAATATTCCAATTTATTTAGAAATAATTAAATACAAATGTCAAGATTTTGGTAGGCGTAACAAAAGAGTATTGAATTTATATCTATAAACAAATAAGCTTAGCTTTTACAAAACCCTTAACATGAGAGATGGAAAAAAATATGAGATGTAATCAAATTTCCATCTCTCCACCCACTCTCCATTTCGTGTAATTATTTTGCTACTCCTTAAACGCCCTTTGCTCAATATTGTTATTAGAATTGTCCTGCTGTGCTGCTTCTACCTTAACTTTTATTTTATTATTTTAATTGTGTGAGGACAATGTAATAACAAATAATAACTAATTCTAAAACTAAATAACAACCTAGGACTGTAGTTTATTTTTGCTTGTTTATAGATAATTAAATTTGGATATCGTAGTAGACGACCTAGACATAATGACTTTAGTACATAAAACAAATTAAGTTTTGTTTACAAATATTGTATTGCTTTAAAATCAGCATACTTGAGAGATGGTTGAATTGCATTGTATTTGGAAACTTTACAAATTTTTTCATGAACATATTTTATTTTTATTTTTATTATTACAGAGAACTGTGAAAGTAGTAAAGTTTATTGATCAAATAAATTCGTATTATTATATTTAGGTGATTGAAAATATCATTGATATTACAGTACAATCATCAATCAATTATCAAAGACGCCTTAATCTGTTATAAAATGTACGTGACTCAATACAAAAGGTGTTTATGCAACAGTTTAATACAATATCGCCCTCCTCTCTCCTTCATGTAGACATATTATATCCTATTGGTAAATCTGGCAAAGTAATATAGACGCCTGTCATAACCAGTAGATTATTTTTAAATAAATAATACAATATCATTTTTTATAAAAGGTTGTTTTATCCCACACTTATATTACTACACCTATAAAAAATTAGGTACACGCTTGTTTAAAACTAACCACAAAACAATTATGGTTAAAGTGTCTAACTCATAAAACCAAAATATGTAATGGCCTCTTAAAAATAAAATAACTTTTTATTTTGGGATGTTTTGAAGTTTCTACTTCTTTCACCCAATTTATATTTCGTGTAATTATTTTGCTACTGTTGCAGCGCCTCCCCCAATAATTATAGTTATTATAAATGTCCTTTCTCTGTTCTGTTTGATTCTAAATATTAAAGGAAAATTTTGATTTTTAATTGTCTGAGGACAAGGTGATAACAAATAATGACTATTTTTATAACTAAACAACAACCTATGACTGGAATTTAATTTTGTTTGTTTATACATTATTAAATGTGCAAATCGTCGTAGACGATGTAGAGTTAATGTAAAAGTACACATTAAACACAGAACGTTTTAGAGCAACAGTTTAATACAATAGTCCCCTTCTCTCTCTCCTTCGTGTAGACATATTATATTCTGAAACTATCGAGATAATTAAGTAAAATAGACAGCTGTCACAAACAAAAGTGTATATTAAAATAAATAACACAAATGGAAGGTTGTGTTATCCCATACTTAAGGTACACGTACTTTTAAAACAAATCACAAAACAAGTATCCCCGAAGTGTTCAACTCAGAAAACCAAACTGTGTTTCTCCTCTACACAGTCTAAAAATTAGTCATCTTAATAACAATAATTATTGCAATAAAAAGACCAAATATCAATAATCGAATGATTTCTCTATTGTTAATATATAAATGGATGCACATGAAAATATTATTACAATTACAGAACAACTATCAATCAATTAACAAAGGCTTTATTAATCTACCATAACTATACATCATAACCACACAATACAATAGGTGTATCCAGCAACCGTTTAATACAATAGTGCCTTCCTATGTAGATATATAACTCCCTATTATATTCCCTATCAAGCCATGTGTACATGCTACCATGATAATCAGTCAAAGTATGTTAGACAACTTCCAAGATGTCAGATGTTTTATAAATACCAATATTGGATAGAGGTTTTAAGAAACTTACTTTTGCTTTCAAAAATAAATTCATTAGATATTGAAAGTAAATGAAAAAAAAGTATATGAAATTTTCCATAGTACATTTTATACATTATAAAGACTTAAATGTTCAAATAAAAATTTGTTTATGATAAATGTCCCCACAACTAGAGAATTTAAGTACATTGCTCTAAATACATAGAATTTGTAATATCACAATGCGAGTTGTTCAATAATGTAAATAATTCAAATAATTACATAAGTTTTAATAAATAATCTACAAATGAAAATTAATAAGTTGGATTTTTAGTGTTTCTAATTTTTTACATTTTAAAGGTAGTAATTTTAATTTTCAATCTATTTAAATAAAATAAAGTTTCTTACCTTTGATTCCGTCAACTGACCTCATTTTTGTACTCGTGACGCGTTTCGGGACTTTTATCCCATCTTCAGACGCAAATACATTACTAAGGTAGGGGGCCCAAATTTCGTCCCGCTCCCTAATTCCGTCCCCCTCTCTTTCTCGGCAAGTTGGGTTGGTAAGACTGTAGCAGCGGTACGGCGTGTAGGAGACACGCCTTTCAGGCTACTGAGAGCGTTTAGTGAATACTGCTGTTTTTTTGTCCGCTGTACAAAGGATTTCCTGTTTTTAGAAGAAATGAGTTCTTGCAACCTTTTCTGATTCATCTTGTTGTTATTAGGGTAAACACATTTCATAAATAATAATTGATTCATTCCTTTATACGTACATGGTAGCTTATAGTAATATGTTAGTTTAAAGTAATTTGTCAGCGTGGGTTGTTGTAGAGGCCGCCATATTAAGGAAGTGGTCGTTCCTAATTTCGTCCCCCTTAAAGTTCCTAATAGTAAAGAACTAAGTAGTTTCATTTTTACAGATGGCACCCAGGAAAGCGTGGGATAAAGACGCGATGAACCAGGCCTTTTTTGGATTTTCAAAGAGCTCTGCGGTAATCCATCCAGTTTCGTGGACGGCTCCAATGGTGCCAGGGGGGGGCTCCGTCCAATAGGCCTTTGCCAAGAAAAATTCTCCTACTCGTAAGAGACTTTCATCGTCATTGCCTAAGATCCCTGCAACCAATTCTAATCCATCAACAAACTCATCATCTTCATCTATGACCCCGCAACAAATCAAGGTTCGTAAGAGACTTGAGTCGTCATTGCCTAAGAAAATTAAACGAACTGCACCCAAGAAGAAAACTGAATCATCAAGTGACAGAATGTAGTGACATTGATTACCTGTCCACCGACAATGAGGATAGTGATAATGATGACGCTCAGTGTCCTGTCTGTGGAAAGAATTATTCGTCCAACAAATCCGGTGAAAAATGGATTTGTTGCATAAAATATTTTCAGTGGCACCACGAAAATTGCAATCAAACCAAAGACGTAATTAAATTTATTTGTGATATTTGTTTGGATGGCTAAATTAATAAGTTATTTATATTTCATTTTATATTAACTACGATCTGTTTATACTTACTAAATAATCATTTTATTTCATATATAACCACTGGAACTGTCTAATAATCACCATTCCTCACAACACTTAAGGGGGACGGAATTAGGAACACTTTCTTTGACAAATGATTTATATAGAGATTTAGAATTAAATTTATATTATAATATTATATATTAAATATTTCGATTTCAGAGATAGATAGTCAAGTAAGCAATTGACAATGAAATACGTACACCAAATTTGAGGTTGATTTTACATTTCATTTGGCCCCCAAAACTCAAAATATGACTAGGGGACGAAATTTGGGCCCCCTACCTTATAAATTACTCGACCGAGGTCGTCAAACACTAAAATTATTCATAAAAACACACATATCACATTAAAAGCCCGTTTTGGTGTACACCTTCTGGCTACCGCGACCATCTCTTTATCTCGCGCACTCCGAACTTGTTCTTACCGCGGGCTTCTTGAATTTTTATCGCCGTGTTGTACACATTCTTATTATCTACCTTTAGAACATATTTTGATTGCTTTCAGGTTATTCTATAGATCCATTGTCCTTGACTCTTAGTCGAGGCGTACGAGATTTGTAAGGTGTTCAAATCAAGTGATGCAAATGGCGACCATTGTCTATTGAGCGACCAACTAAATTTCGACTCAAAAACCTTGTACGACACGGCGATAAGAATTCAAGAAGCCCGCGGTAAGAACAGGTTCGGAGTGCGCGAGATAACAGATGGTCAGTTGACGCCCGGTAGCCAGAAGGTGTACACCAAAACGGACTTTTAATGTGATATGTGTGTTTTATGAATAATTTTAGTGTTTGAAGACCTTGGTCGAGTAATTTAAAGTAATATATTTGCATCTGAAGATGGGATAAAAATCCAGAAACGCGTCACGATTACAAAAAATAGGTCAATGATGGAAACAAAGGTAAGAAACTTTATTATAAAATAATAGTGACCTGGATACTGAAAAAGAATTCATTTAAATAAGTTAGTAATTATAGTTTGAAGTAATTTAATATCTCTAGAGCTAAGACAACTTTAGTTTCAATTTATAATGTCGTTTTCGAATTGTACCTAATCAAAAACTCTTCATCTTATCCATATAGGATATTTTAAATGTTCGTATTATTTACTAAGGCCTAATAAATGTACCTGGAATTAAATGGACAAGAATAACTAATCCATGTCGGATTGTTTCTGATAAATGTTATCACAAAAGTTGTTTGTTTTAGTATAGAGAGTGTTGTTTAAAAGATAAATGTCGTAACCATGGGAAGTGATTCATTGCATAAAAATAAATAATAATATTCATAGAAAATATGTCCGACCGAACTGTTTCGTTATCCGCCCCTTTTGTTGATTTATTATTTAATTTTTTTTTAATACAAGAAAACATAAGTAATTATCAAGATTTCAAGTCAAAAAACTTGTTATACACAATTTGTTTTCGACTATCAATATAACAAGAAATAAAACTGTACCTTTTATTTTTTTAAATTTCGATAGTCTACATTTTGTGTAAATAAAGATTTTATAATTATAAATTACAATATTGAAAGTGCTTCCATTAATTTTTTTTTCGTTAAAGTTTTAATTATTGGTATGCTTACTTTGATTTATCAATATTTCTCTACAGAAGACGTAATAGGTGAGAGATGGAAAACGAGAGTTTTAGAAAGATTCGTTTTCCTATTGATGTTCCATTTTTTTTTTATTCAATACTTACGTTAGATAACTGAAAAATTCAAATGGTGGTCATTTTAAAATGTGTTTTATTAGGTTCATTTTATTTATATATCCTACGTGATATTCCAATAGCTCATATAGGTCGACTCGACTGTCTATTAACGAACATACAAAGTCCAATATACTTAAAAGAATGGACCAAATAAATATCTATCTTTATATTTTCAACAATAATCTGCGTGACTCAGTACAAAAGAGTAGTTCCAGCCATTGTTTTCACGTTATCGATAACAAAAGACACGTATAGTTAGTGTAAAACCACTTGGAGTTTTTGTTATAAAAGTTTATTAATTACTTCTTTGGGTTTCGTGTTCTGGTAAGATGGATGCTTTTACCTCATTTATTGCATTGGCTGATTTATAAGGTATCTTATGTTTTAAAGAAATTAAATATTTTACCATTGATTTAGGCATTAGACACATATAAACACTACAAAATACACAATTAGTACAATATAAACTGATTACCTCATTTATTGCATTGGCTGATTTAGTAGGTATCCTATGTTTTAAAAAAAGTTTATATTTTATGATTGAATTAAGCATTAGACACATATAAACACAAAAAATACACAATTAGTACAATGTAAACTGAATACCTCATTTATTGCATTGGCAGATTTAGTAGGTATCCTATGTTTTAAAGAAATTAAATATTTTATAATTGAATTAAGCATTAAACACATATAAACACTACAAAATATACAATTAGTACAATGTAAACTGATTACCTCATTTATTGCATTGGCTGATTTAGTAGGTATTCTATGTTTTAAAGAAATTAAATATTTTATAATTGAAATAAGCATTAAACACATATAAACACTACAAAATACACAATTAGTACAATGTAAACTGAATACCTCATTTATTGCAGGCAGATTTAGTAGGTATCCTATGTTTTAAATAAATTAAATATTTTATGATTGAATTAAACATTAAACACATATAAACACCACAAAAATCACAATTAGTACACTGTAAACTGATTACCTCATTTATTGCATTGGCTGATTTAGTAGGTATTCTATGTTTTAAAGATATTAAATAATTTAAAATTTGAATTAAGCATTAGACAAATATAACAACAATACAAAATACACATTTAGTACAATGTAAACTGATATTTGGCAATAGAATTTATCTATGTTGTTACGATTTATTATTATTATCTTTTTGATATCCTTATTTTTGTAACCGCTATTGGTTATTACAGACAACTCCGACAAAGACGAAGGACGAACCGATTTTTTAAAATGACTTATACGTTACCGAGGCCAAGAAAAATGACAGTTAGAAAAATACTTGAATTTTCGTGCGATTACTAAAATTTGTGTACTGGGCAAGTAGAATGTAACCGAGTGTAAAATGTTCTTCATCTGTCGAAACATGGAAGCGAAAGCTTAAATAATAAAACAGGCAATGAGGTTTCAAACAGGATATTTCTTGTAATGGCTGCTTTACAAGAATTTCTGCTTTTGTAATGTAACATTTCTTATTCAACGTTTCTATCCAGTTATGTATATATAATTTTTTTTTATAACTCAAACAATCAACAAGCCTTATTGAAGGATAAAATAAAGCAAAAGCTTAAAGTTTCAAATATTTTAATAATATAAAGGAGCTACAATTGTTTCGCCTTGCGGCATCATCGGGCAAGTTATCCTTGAATATGGAGTTTCAACAAGAAATATCTGCTATTACATTAAAGCCTTATTGAGCTAACAAGTTGTGTACGACAAAACCTAGAGTTACCATAAGGTAAATATAATTTAATCTTGATTGTGCACTCTAAAAAAATAATATAAAGTTACTTTGTGAAAAAAAAAGAAATTGATGGAGGTCAGAATTTATTAAGACTCCTCACAAAAAGCAACATATTTTATATAGTACTTGATGGATAGATTTCATTTTAACGAAATGTCACAAAAATCAATTTAAATGAATTCGTGTTATCGAACTAAAATAAAGAAGAGCATGAATAAATTGTATCTGAAACACATCCTTATTGACGATTAGAACCAGGTGAAAGTACAGATTGGAGGAAAAGAGAACAACATTCGTTTACTATATATTTTTTTGAATTACTATTTTATTGCAACATTTTTAATTATTTAAATATGTTTAATTCTTAAATGTACTATTAGAAAAACGTTGTATGGGATTTTATTTTGGTCAAAAACCAAAACCAAAATATAAATCTAATGCAAGGTTTGGATAAAGCGTAGCTAATTTTGCTGCTTGAAGTGAGTCCGTAAAATTGTACTATTACCAGGGTTAAAGGTAATTTACACGTACTAGTTTTGACAGAAGAATCGTTTTCTAGCCAACATAAACTAACCTTTAACTTTCTCATTTAAAATCATCTGTATTATATGTAATGTGTTGCTGCCATGAACCAAAATAAACGTATATACGAGCACTGAAGAGAATAAAAAAATAGTAAGCGTGGTAAATATCTGAGTGACACCGCCGAGGTCGAAAAACGACATATCTTAAGTTCCTAGCAGTAGTAAATGTGTAAACGTGTACCTATTAGAAAGCTTCTTTTATAAATTTTAACTTTGCTAGCTCGTGTGTAGGAGCTTACGCACCACTTTTTTTTATTTATATACAGTATAGTAAATATGAGATAGAGGTTACTTTTTGTTAAATGATTAGTTTATGTGTGTTTAGAATTTAGTTCATTTACGTTTTGTGATAAATTTATTGCAATATTAGAACAATATTTGTTTTTCTGTACTATTTGCTTGAACACTCTATGTGATATAGAACATTACAGAGGTTTTTAATGGATAATCTGTAGTTACTCCTCATCAAATATGATTATAAAATTACTGCATTACAGACTTTTAAATCAAGGAGTAATATATCCAAAGTTATTATTTCTCTAATAAAGTCAATACTCTATGAAAAATAACCAAGATATATTGACACTATTGAAGTGTTTCTAACTTTCGGTAACTAGAAACAATCTTTTTGAGCACTGTGGTGAAATCACAATAATGGTTAAATATACCCCTAACCACAATCACTGGGAATAATAAATAAAACACAATTATTGTACTTTATTATGTTTATTCCTCTAAATGCCCTAATCACTTCCATTTTACTGGTTAACTGATCTGAGGAGTGGGAGGGATTTTAGCTTAAAATCTTGATGTTGTAGTTTTAAGTTAGGTTTTATTTCACAAGTAGAAGTGTAAGTTTAGATGTAGTACAGTTTAGAATCAAGACCATCTGACGATGATCACCATGTTATCGAAATTTAAATTATGGCATTTAGTGGAATAAAAAAAATAAAGTACAATCATTGTGTTTTATTTATTGTTCCTAGTGATTGTGATTAGGGGTATATTCAAACAATTATTTTACGTAACTAGTTATGTTTAAGTTATTTTGATGTTTTGAAAAGAAAGTTAGTGCAATGTAAACCTATAACAGACGACTGAACGCGGGTGGTATTATACTTAGAGACTGTATTGATATTGAGGACAAACTTTAAGCAAACCAATGATATCCGACAATGCACCAACTTTTTGCATATTCATAAGAATACACAAAAGCATGAATTGTTAAAAAATTTCGGTTAGTTAAAAATTTTAGAACATGTTTTTTTTTTTTTTTTTAAATGAGAATTGTCTTCCTAAAATAGTGTTTGTAATATTCGACAGTTAAGACTATATAAAGTTTGATCCCCCCTCCTATGGTGTGTAGAGGTAAAAACTAATCATTCATACTCATTATCAAATACCACCTTATATTCTACAAACAGAGACTATGTAATGCAGTTGTTAACAGACTCTGATAAATCGAAATTTAGTATTTTACTTTCCCCCATAGACATACTTTATAGAAAGTTATGTGATAATTGAAACAATGTATGACAAGATTTCCATTTCGAGGTTCAAAGAGAAGTATTTTAATAAAATTTGGTATGTGGTCATGTTTTGGCTTGATACTATTAAGTTTAAAAATTTCCCGATAACTCAAAATTTTTCTGTAGCTGCCATCACCAAACTACCCTCCTCCAAACGATAAACAACAACATTAAGTTTGCTATACAGGGGTTGATTAAATTTTGTTAATATGCAGCTACAACATCTACTTCACCCCTAATAATAAACTATTACACAGTTACGTAACACTAACTTCAACCTACCCTATTACTAAACTTGGTATATACTTTTTCCTTACTGTTGCAACACAGTTTTACTATGTGGTTATAACCATACTTAGACTATACTGAAAGAGTAATATGAAACGGACTTCAAGTAAAGCGGTACATTTTGTGGTAGAAGAATTGAATAACAAATGTTATGACGTCATAATACAGTTGGCGGCCACTACGACAAATAACATGAGTAAGGAGTATTGTCTGTTTTATTATTTTCGGAAACGATGTTCTTGTTTTAACTACGTGGTAAAGTTGTTGTACATGGTATCCTATATAGGACATATATCTTTTTCTTCTATAATCATAATTTATTACAGAATATTCCGTTCAAAGTTTATTATTTTATAACTTCTATATAACTTCAGAAACGTAATATGCAGAGTGATATACTCAAGATGGCTGCCGTTAGCAACTATAAAACTATAAGAGGTACAAAAAACTATAAATTGCGAACATTTTTCTACTTTTTACATCTATTTTAAAACAGTTTCCAATAAATTAGAAAAAAAAATTTAAGAGCAACACATGTTTTTGTATAATTTTGTTGTAGTATGTTTGTATAGAATTTGTTATACAAATTAGGTCTATTTGAATGCGTTGAAGTGAATTGTATGAAATAGTTTCGCATGATCTTTTATGTTGCACTATTTAATCTATTTTTTCAAAGATAATGAACCCCGCAAAAACTTGTTTAACGTAGGGTCTAGAAGTGAAGTAAATCTATAAAACACACTTCTGAATATTTTTCTGTGTAGCTATTTAAGATTAGCCGTCGTCGAATTTTCAAAATGTGGATATTTTATTTTTAAATTCCATTAAAAAGTAGGGAAATTTCGTATTTGCATTTTGTTGTATTTGTTACATATATTTAGCAATCTTAATCTGGGCCATTTAATCCTTCATAGTTAGGTTTCAATTTTGTTGAACGATTAATCAAAACACCTTACTTCTTGATCTTTAATTCTGAGTGTGTGTGTGTGTGTGTGTGTGTGTGTGTGTACGTTTGTGTTCATAGTACAGTACAAATGCTTTAAAAGTCAACGATATTTGTCAATCAATTAGCTAAACAAATTTACTTTTAAATACCGAGTCAAATGACCTAGGTGATGCGCTGGGGAGGGAAAGGGAGATAGAGGGATAAAATGTTTTCACGCAATTTTATTGCTACATATTGGTTGGATGAAGACATTTTTCAAACAAAAGTTGTAGCATATAAAGTGGCTAAAATATTTTATCCTTAAAACTTTATTTCTGAAATTAAAACTAAGGGATATAAAATTTGTATTTAATTTAGTGCTTTAAAAATGGTTGAAATTACAGTAACAACATAGTTTTTTACAACATGGTTGAAAAAAATGGTCCATATATACAGTAATATATGAAAATTGTTTAAAACACTTTTTTAGACATCAAATGAAATATTATACAAAAACTTATATTATTTACGAAAATTGATGTCACAGTTATTATTATTTTATAAATAATTATTTGAATGTGCTAATGAGGTATTAAGTTGAGCACATAACCTTATGAAATAAAACAGAAAGTGATAAATGTAATTTTTTACTATTTCTAATTTTATTCAAGTTGAGATACTCACTTCAAGAAATTCCTCTTTTTAAACAAATTATTGTTTTCAAATTCGAGTTCATTTTTTTCAACTCCAATACATTCTAAATCGAATTATTGAAAAACATTTATTTCGAAATATATTTTATCTACGTAAGAATTCTTATGACATTAAGTTCCAAGGTAATGTTTGCATATTGATGTATATTTTAATCGATTTTTTTACAGCTGAAGTACAAGATTTTAGTGAATCAGCAAGAAATAAGTGTTAATATATTGTCAGGTACAGAATCTTGTCATATTTTTATTGGAATTTAAAACCCATTGAATGGTTGCCATCTTTACTTTAAGGACTTTTAACATTTCCAAACCTTTTTGAATTTGGTTATTTGCCCTAAAACAACGTTATTATTCGATTCTGCTGTCGGCGGCACAGACCCTAAATTATGTGCTTCCTTTTAAAGATTAAAAAAATATATATTTGAATCTATTTGTTAAGTTGTTATATAATATTGTCACCATAACAGATTACAAGATGATACCACCGTAGGGTTTTGTTTAAAGAGTTTTATAATTATTTTTCTACAAAGCATTTAGTCCTATGACAACCACAGGAAGCCTGTGCTAATCATATAAATCGTTCGGTTTTTTTAAATTTTTATTTTTATTTTGATAGATTTTTTTTTGTCTGGAACATTACCGGGTCTGGGTTTGAAAAAAATAAGCATTACAATTTTCTAGTACTATTGCAGTTATGATAATTAGAAGTTAAGCATACTCACCAATTAGTTACATAATGCCACTGACAGATTTTTGAATTACAGATTTTACGATGACATTATTAGTATCAGATTGCTTCACTTCAATATTTTTATTCTATAAATAGTTAGTCACAAGTTGTTTTGTATATGAGATAAAGTTGCTGTTTTTTTTTTTTTTTTTTTTTTTTTTTTTTTTTTTTTTTTTTTTTTTTTTGCAAGTATAGACCTATTTTTGTACTATCTCTATGTACAGAAATATTTTCATTGTTTTTATTTACTTTACAAAATATCACTTCAATGTTGTATAATTTCTATTTCACTTGGACGAAAGGTTACTTTGTCCTCTGATACGATGATTTTTTACTTGTTACATGTTGAGATAATTAAAGGTACACATCTTATAGACTGTAAAAAAATCCCTACACGATTTACAAAATCTCCTCGTTTCTATTTGTATTTTCTTTTAATGCTAATATTGTTCGATATATTATAAATTTATGCAATTGGTAACTTGTAATGAAAAAGTTAGTTTAAAAGTAACGTTCGGTGATACGTCAGCAAAACACAGTTACAAAATGTTAATGTACTGTCTTATAACCCTCTAATTTCTTCTTGTTTTACTCGAAATTTAATTAACAGCATCCTCAAACTTTTTTGATAATAAGCATCACTAATTGTCCTCCAAACGACTCTAATTCCCTTACACTCAATACGTAATACATCTCCACCTCACTGATGGAAATTCCACAGTCAGGGTTATTTCTTCCTCTTTTCTCACAGATCTGTCATACCTTACGTCTACAGAGTAAAAGGGAGGAAATATTGTTGTTATACGTTCCAAATGAAATTCCATTTCTTATAAAATTACTTTTACTATGCAGCGTGACTGATTAGGAAACATTATTTATTAGGGTAGATTTACAGACTTTACAATAAAATAATATAGAAATATATTTACAAAAAAATACTTCTGCTTTTATAGTACATTCAAATCAATAAATTGATAACCCATCATTTACGTACATGGTGTGTCTAGAGTACAGATAAATTAATTGGGATATTTTAAGGGGGAAAATTGTTATTATTAATTGCTTCGATTTCCATCTGTATATGATTTTACTTAATAAAAATATAATGTATAAGTTACTCTATCTTTCCAACCTTAGGACTAAACATGATATTTCAATAATGAAACAACATTTTCGCCCAAAGTTAAAAAAGGACCTGACACAATAGAAAGCAAATATTCCATTAATATTAGTTCAACTTTTCAAAAGACTATCATAAAAAATATAAAAGTAAATAAATCAAAGGGTAGGGAACGGAAGGGAAGGGCTACGCCCGAAGAAAGCCGTCTGAAAGGACAGGTGGATGAAGTACAGTACGGTAACAGAAAAGAACAATAGTTCAAGTTTTTGTACAGTATGTGGTAAGGAGTACGGGCTCCGTTATTTCTAGGAACCACAGCAGGATCTGAAAAACTTTCGTATAGTCGAGATAGATCTCTATTTTATCTTCCATACCAGCTCTCTCTTGACCACTTCTCATTATCTTCCGACTCTGAAGCTATTAAAGTATTTAAGTGCAGTGGATTTTATTAAAAAACATTTCCTTCCTTTTTCGTCAGGTGATTATAAACGTCTGGATTTTTCGCTTTAAACACCAACGAAAATATATAATGTTTAGATTGGTTATATTTGTATCATTTAAATTAGCTTCCAAAGCACTAGTTTTAGAAAATTGAAAAATGTAAATAATGAAAAACTGTGTTTAAGAACCGCTCTAGGTCGGCAGCTACTATCCAGTCTGCGTAACGTATTAAGTGATTGACAGAAAAACGGAGGCATCCCGAGCGGTGAGTGCGTTGTCGTTTATATGCTCCTGGACCTCTTAAGAATAATAAAACTACAATGAAACTTAAGTGCCATTATTAGGAACCATTAATAGAACGATCGGAATTTCAAGACAGCATTGATTTTCCTCCCCTCACACCCGCGCGTCATCACTCGCTTGACGGTGGCCAGAGCGGGACTTATAGTACGCGAATTATACCACGATTTCACTGAATTGGGATACGAGATATAATGATATTTTAATTTTGCTGGCACGTACAAATTCTTTTTAACTCAAACCTACAAGGGGATAGTTATTTACCTCCATCTGTGGACAGTGAGACAACATATAATATTCCATCTATTCCAAATTACGTGTTCAACCAACCCTTAACAACCCTTATCACCGTTACTTAACAACCGTAACAAACATTTGTTGAATTAATTCGGTTTAATATTTCATCGTTTAGTGTAATTGAATTCTCTTGGTCTTAAAAATTCTAAAATCACTATTTAAATGCACATTTAATATTTGGCAAACGAAATAGGTTAGGACAATTGATTTTCCTGTAATGAATCGTTAGTTGGATAAACATTGGTGTACATTGTAATTAATAATGCAGAGATAAGTTGATCTGGAGTTTAAAGATAAAATGGAGAATAAAGCAAGAGTTCTTTAAGAAGTACATAGTTGATAAAGTAGAAGATAAGTTTGTTACAGATGAGAAAAACAAAGCGAGAATAAAAGAATTAAAATATTTGAAATTAAATTATAATTTGTATTAAATTACCGGCACTTATATTTAAAACAAACTGGTAGAATATATTACACATTTTTTTATATATATAATATGTAAGATTAATGTTACATAATAATAAATAAGGAAGATGTTAAACCCCCAAAAACAGTGGAATGACTGCGTTCTTGAATAGTTAAAAACCAAAAATCACAATATTTTGAGGTATTTTACAAAATATTTTTGGAGTATTTACAAACGGAAAGTTTAAAGTTAGGACCTAAATGTTTTAGGAACTAAGCGTATATTTAGAAGTAAGTTAAGGATTTCAAATTTGGAATTATATTTATCTTATTCAATTCAAATATATATATTTTTAAAACGAACGTTGTCCTATTATGATAATACAGACAAACTGTTTAGTATAAATTTTTTATTTTGATTTACGAATATACTAAATGATTTACATTCTCTTATTGGTCGGAATTACAACTAAAATTTCGAATAGATAAGTGATTACTGGTGAAGAATACAATGAATACGCAGGCTCTGTCGTGAACGTGATGGTCTCGTTGGGGTTAAGTTTATTACGGCTGAACTAAAGTAAATATAAATACATTTCTTGATTTGAGTAGTGGGGCGTACAAATAAACCAGTTCCTTGTAGATGAAAGATGACGCAAGACCTTGTAGATGAGTGTTACTTATAATATTTTAAAGTTTCCAGATATTTCGGTCCTGTTAGTGAATATCGAACATTAGGAAAATCACATTATTTTAGGTGGGGTGGGAGGCAGTTGGAAATTATATTTTTTATCATAACATCGATTTTTTTTATCGTAATGTGTTGGAGGTTTGTACCATTACATGCAGAATTGATATCGCAAATTCCTTTATATTTTATAGTGTTTTGAGTTATAAAACTTAAAAGATTTGAAGAGGAGCGTTTATAAATGTCGCCATTTTACATTTTAAATTCTATACAACTGAATTTCAATTAGGGTCTATATTTATAATCAAATTATTGTCCCCTATACCAAATTTCAAATTTTTATCCTTTTTGTTAGGCTCTATCGTGGTAACGTAAAGACAAGAGCTTCAACTTTAATACCGACTACGGAAGGACGATATGTTGTAATTTTCTTTTCCAATTTCCTAAGGCTATAAAACATCCAAATCAGTATAAAAACAGAGCTCGAAATTGTTAGCAAATATCGTTTATTGAAAGAGTAAAATAACATTGCTTATAAAAAAAATTAACTACACGCAAATTGAACAATTAATAAAGTAATTATAGAAAAAATTAACATATTTAATATGAGAAAGGTCTGGCATCGTCAAACTTTCAGCAACATATTCATTCAGAATTCTGAACACGTATAAGGCAAGGCAGTTTTATATTACACGAGGTTCAGAAATCTGGACTTAATGACGAAACTTTGGCAATATAATATCAACACATCATTGCAATGAGGGGATGTTTGGAAATTCTGTGAAATTTGATATCCTTACTGACAGAGTGCTAATCAATTAGAATTAGGTGAAACATCCTTGCCATAATACAGAATTATTAGGATAATTTCCCTGACTTGTGTCGTGGGAATACGCATTTTCATAACCGAGAACACTCCAATCTCCACCCCAATCTCACTTCTACGTCATTAGACTCTGCTTCAATGAGCAGTGAACTCGAAAATAACTGTAATCAATTGCTACAACGGATAAAGTTGGTAAATATCTTATATCTTTATTAAAACCTTAACCAAAAAATGAAATTTAATTTAATCTTGAAACTCGTTCAATCTTACTTATCTTTTTGATCCTATTGACAATGATATTTTGTATTGCCAGGTGCACTCTAAGTTTATTACTTTTACCCCCAAGAAATCTTTACTTTTGTCATTGTCACTTATATCTAGTCTATAATATTCCCATCTCTATGATCGTTCTTCTAATCCTTGTGAGGATTTCAGAACATGATTCCCATAACAATTAAATTATCCATTCCAGATGTCTATCAGTCTATCTCTCTCACACACTATTTTTAGTTGTTTTTTCCTTGATACGGGAGACAATTTAAAAACTTTGTAAGTATGATAGTGACAAAAGAGGCGTGGTTTTTTGGGTAGCGGCATCTTTAATGAAACGAAACAGGATTTTACAATTGTAACTGTATACTAGGAAAACTATTTTAAAAATAGGTTAAGTGGAATAATTTGTCCTAAGTTGCTCGCCTAAAGTGCATGGTGACAATCCCGAAGCACCTAGCTTGATCTACAACTTTTGTATGTAGTATTGTGTTAAGTGTCTCTCTTTCGTCTTTCCTGTAATATCTCTTTTGACCAACACTTTATTTTTCATCCGAACCTAACGACAGTACTTTATTTTACGGATAGAAGTCTTCATTTCATATCCTTTTCTTCATTTTTTTTATAATATAATGATGACCAACAGTTTTTTTTTTTTTTTTTTTTTTTTGTCTTTAAAAAAGAGAAAAAATACAATGTTAATAACAAACAATTGTAACAGTATTAAATGTTGAGCTTGACTTATGAGAAAAATTATAGAGTATAACAAACACACAGAACACAATTCTCATAAAAATACGACTAAGTATCAGACGCGTTTCAACGACAAGGTCGTCCTCTTCAGTGATACACGAGCTACACCAATCAAACTATAACTGTTATACAAACTAATCAAAGTTATAGTTTGATTGGTGTAGCTCGTGTATCACTGAAGAGGACGACCTTGTCGTTGAAACGCGTCTGATACTTAGGCGTATTTCTTACGAGAATTGTGTTCTGTGTGTTTGTTATACTGTATAATTGTAACAGTGATGTAGGTAATCAGCACATTGATAAAGTTGATTCTTATTTAAAGGCACTTGCAGAGTTAATGAGTATGACCAAATTAATATATTAGAACAATATATAGTTGTTAGCTTCTTGTTAAAGGAGTACCTACTTTCTTCGTTGTTCATTCTTGTTAAGCTATAATATAAAATTGTAGACCAAACCTCTAACAGATGAATATATTTCCATGTTTTAATTAGGTTTAATTTCAGTTTGAAGACTGTTTTTGTTTGTTTTTTTATTTTGATTTAATGACAGAACACTTCTCCGTTTATAAGTCTTATAAATTATGTAAATATCATACTTTTAATAGAAAATAGTTCTAAACATGATATAGGAAGTTACAATATTAATAAATATGATTAATTAAATTGTAATGGAATAAATCTAAATGAAAATTTAATCCAAGGGGATGTACAAAGATAATGAGTATGAGAACATTATGCTGAGAATAATATGTAAAGTTAGATTGTTTTATGAAGGTTTATTTAATTTTGTATGTTCGTTCTCTATTAACATAATGACATACATTTGTAGGGTTGTCATCTAACAACAGATTTAGTTATTATGGTTATAAAAAAAAATCAATTACTATTTTGTTACATTTTCTTATAATTTCGGTTATAGATTAAAATTGATTATTCCACATTTGCCTTGAATTTATATACATATAAATATATTACGTTAATGAAAGATTTTTTTGGAAAAGTCCTGGTGTTCAAGAAACTGTTTACATCAAAATTGATCTCGCTTACTAAACAAATAAAGGGTTAAAGATTTTATTTAAATTACCACATGTTATCAAAATGGCAAGTGTCACAATTGAGTTTAATTTCAGTTTTGAGGCAGTTTTTGTTGTCGTTATGAGGAAAAACCTCTCAGTTAACTGAAGAAAATATGGTATAATATAGAACTCAAACGTTGTAATAAGCCAATCATTTTAGCGTCGAAATACATCAAGAGTTGGTTAAGAAAGATCTGACAGGAAAGGTGTAAGAAAGGTATCCAACTAAATATGAAAAGAAAATAGGCGTAGATAAGATCTAACAACATTTCCAAGCCCGTAACCATCAAGTCGAATTATTTTAAACTATTTAGTATTTATAGAAATTCTATCTTTGAACTTATTTTTGATTTTAATAGTTTGTTATATCTTATAATATTGTTGTATATTGCACAGTTGTTTGCACGTTCAATTTTGAAAACTCCAATACCCTGAATTGGCAAAAAGTGCAATTAAATAAATAAAGGGTAAACAAGTAAATAAATAAAAATTAAGTTATTTCTCTTATAAAATATTCAAATTTTAAGGAAATTGTTGAATGAAAACATCTCTATTGCAACAGTTTATATATTGAGACGAAAATTACCCATGTTAAAAAAGGACCCAAAACAAACATATATCTATAGTTCGATGGTTTAGGGTTACATTTTTTCTAATCGAGAAGATACACCCAACATACGTGGTTCATTCTGGAACGTTTTATACTTTCCTTTCTAAGGGATGACACACAATAAATGCAGGTGGTTGGCTTGAGGGAAATTTGACAGAGTTCGTTCTAATTTACCTACATATTTATATAGTAAATTTTATTTTTTAGACGTGTTATTTTTACATGAACGGTAATCATGTAAATTCACTCCATGTTAAATAATATCGTATCAACTATTATTTAAACTATTTAGGTATACATAAATTGTACCCCTATAGTGATTAAACGTCTGGCAATCCGAGAGTATCTGTATGGAAACATTTTGTTCTACACGCATTATTGAATTAAATTCCTCGCTGATATCCTTCCTGAAAATTAAAATAAGACAACAATCTAAATAAAGGTAATTTCCAAACAGTTTTCGGGAAATAGTTTGTTACCTAAAATTTCTAAACCACCATAAGTAGGTCATTTTATACTTATCTGTACCAATATCAAGGACTTCAAACAAGTTGACTTACTCTAAATTCACACCCATCACAGATTTATTATTCTCTGTAAACTGTAACATTTTATCTTGACAAGTAACAACTACACTCCCTTAATGTTCCGCTTTAACCCTTAGCGACAGTTTAATGCTGGTAGATATTTTAATGGTTTAATATTGAATTTATTTCCACTAAATTGTCGACACGTCAACAATGCGTTCTTCTAAGGCTGTGTATTTACAAAATTAAAATAATAAATAGTTTATTTACTTTTTAATATTTTTACATCAATTTCTTTGTATTTATTATATATTATTATAATAGTTTCTAAACACATTAATTGGTGAGTTAAGATATTTTTTATCCATATGTTTGTCGGACATGCTAAATATATCTTTAAAATAAATTGTCTAATAGAAATATTTTCTTCGTTGCATCTTTTTTTATTATTCAAGATTTTTTTTTTTTTTGTCACAAAATCATCTCCATTATACGATTAATCGAATAAGAAACATTAAATATATATTTTATTATTTACAATAATATAATCTTTAAAAGATTTTTAAAACAGTCTAACAACAAACAAAGAACCACACTAATTAACAAATTTGTACCACTTCTCTTAGTACTAAAATAAAATATCTCCCTATCATGTATCTAGCGATGGAAATATATTGTACAATAGGTTACACTGACTGTAGCAATACAAAGCGACAACAGCCAAATGGCCAGTAACTATCAACCTTCCCGACGATAAATAAACCACTTTCATGAATTGACGTGGCATTTTTCATCAGTGTCCCTCTATAAACAGATTGATTATTTACAGCCTTAGAATTGTACAACAACAACTATACTAAATACAGACACTACTCTCACCAGTGTAATTGTAAATCACTATTACAAATCAATGTGACTATCTTTTTTACTACTCAATTATAAATTTAAGCCTAAATATAGTTTTCCTTTCTCACATATACGTAAAGCTATGTGAAAGTCAAAATATTCAGATATCTGGTTTTTTGGAAAGGTCGAAATATACATTTTTTTTCTCCAAAGATAAAAATATCCATAAATCCTTTTTGCAAAGGTCAAAATATCCATATTTTTTTTTTCGGATTATCTGTTCTGTATCCTGTCCGTTGGTGCTATGAAAAAAATTATTTAAAAAACTTTTTTTCATAATAATCCTCTGCTCAATTTTTACAAAACAACAAAAATGATTTTTGGCTCATTTAAAACCCTATTTACCTAAAAACTTTTTAATATGATGACGTGTTCATAACATGTAACGTAAGTGGTCTTTATCAATATCTAAATCATTATTTCAAAATATGGTACTAATTGCTAATTTTCACTGTTGAGTTGTGATACGGGTTCTGATTGATTTGTATTTGGTTTTGGCGATAGGTTAGTAAAAATAATGGCTTAATTTTTTGCCATTTATTAAAAATCAACTAGCAATTTTCATGTATGGTTTGGTACATGGATATGTTTTATGAACATTTAAAATTCTTCAAATTTTGTATTATATTGTTCATGCCAATTATAAAATTGTAGTACATCATGGTATATATATTATATATATATATATATATATATATATATATATATATATATATATCGTGCTTTTAAGATATCCACTATTTTTGTTGTTCGATGATGTATCAGAGAATTACTGCAATTTTTGTGTATTTTTATATAGCTTTAGAGTTATATTTTCATTTGATTTCCTATCCATATCAAGATATTGACACAATTTGTCCTAGATATTATATATTTGATGCAGACTTGTAGATTCTGAGTACAAGAAAACAGATTCTGTGTATATCATATTTAAAAAAGTAGATAAGTTCGACCTTTTTTAAATTGGGAGTGTAAACTGTGTTTGTGAATGAAAACAATTTGAACATTTCATTTCGATGTAAGTATAATGTTCAAATTTTATATTTTTACATCCATTTCCGTTACGAATGTTTAAGTAAGTAATGTTAATCGTAATTCGCTTTTTCGATATTATTATGAGTTCATAAAAACGTAAATCATAATTTTTAGAAAAATGTTTGACTACCTTGCCGTTTATTAGTAACATTTAATAAAGCATTATCCATTTTACAAACAATATATTAAAAGTATTTATTTTCGTTTCTCGAGGTTTCAACAAAACTTCAACATGTCAGAATAAATAATAAATCAAATAAAAATTGCGCAGGCAATCTATGATAGTTAAGGAGGAGTAAATGAATTAAATTACAGTGAATCTCATTTCCGATTCACTGAAATTAGCTGTGAATACATCCGGATTGTCTACTTGTATTAATTACTGGCTGCGCCCCACGTTTTTGTATCCAAGTATCCAAATATATCCACAGCCACTAACAATCCTCCCTCAAAATTGTAGAAGGGTCATGAAACATTATTTTATACTCTTTAGTCCGTTTTAAAAACGCGGTGTAAAAAAAAAAAATTATTTGATTTATTATTTCTGTTTTTTAGTCAACACGTATAAGCCATAACACGGTAAAAATAAATCAAATTTTTATTTGTTTAAATAACCATTGTTTAAACAAATGTAGAAACAAGAAACCAACTAAAAATTGTATTGTCATCCAATTCTGACTTATGTTCAAAATTGCAGGTCTCTAACTTATCGCGAGGTTAGTTAAAACTCGTTTGCGAAATTCCACCCGGACAGACCGACAGATATGACGGAAACCGAACTAATAAAAACGTGGTAAAATGGAACTATTCTCTTTTAGTTATAGATATATAGTAAGATATCTAAATGATATTAGTATTGACACTAATAGAAATATTTATTTGATAAATAACGTATAGTGTTTACCATAAACGTTTAACCTACATTATCCATGAAATAACATACAGCCTGACACAAAATATTCAAATCAACTGATACAAAAACAATTTGTTTTAGCAGGGCTAAGAACATTGTAATATTAAATTATTGTACAAGTCTGTTAAATGAACTTGCATTTTGGTTGGGATTTAATTAAAGTACTCAGACATTGTATGTTCTTCTATACGTTAACAAGTTTATGTGCACCAATATAGTACATATTCAGTCCTAAAATACAATGTAATACAAGTAGATACTCTAACAGTAAAGGCTAAATATGGGTGCATTTGGTATTGCGGGAAATGCTAAATTGTATTGGTATATCAACGGTCTTAACCAGTTGTGTAACATTGTTTAAAACAGTCATTGCACAGGTTTTCTGATCCTTTAAATGTCTACGCCACTACTGTCCTGACGTCGGGTTGATACTAATGATCCTTGTAGATAAATAAAATAAAACATTGTTAAGCATTGATCAGCCCTAGTGGGTCTCAAAGCTGTACAAATCTTAAGGCGTCTCCACCTGCTACACTACTTTAGTAGGTGACTTAGCCCTGGGAGACATCGTAACTATTCAAAATATCACTTTTTTGACAGGTCAAAGTTAGAAACTACATTTTAACAAAAATTACAATATTTGTGTTATTTGTATAGATTGTGTTGGTACAATAACATGCAGAATTAAAATCTTCAAATGTACATATATTGTGTAACAAGTTCAACAAGATACAAAATAAAATTAGTTTAAAATGGCCGATTTTATGTTTTCTAAATTGCTTTGGTTGTGTTATAAACAAGTCCTCAACAAAAATATTTAAATTCAAATCGAGCTTTTATTGATGGCCGCCAGGGTACATTTTTGTTTTGTTTGCCAATTAATACTACCCTAACCATAACAGTTTTCAGTTCATTAATATCTAAACGATTTATTTTTTAAATAATTTGTTTGTTTAAAGACGAAATCTCTCTCGTTCAATGTAGCTTAATGAAAAATTTAAGGGTGAACATAAGAAAACACCCATAGACCTCATAATGTCTAATATCGCTGGGATCAGGAAAGAACGAGAGTCGGACAAGGAAGACCAGAATGTAAAGATCAAAGAGATTGGTCTCACTCAAAGCTCATTGAACCAATCAGTGACGGTTTGTTGGAATTATTATTGCTACATAAATCAGTTTCTTATGTTTATGAAACATAGTTTTAGGCTAACAGATTGTTCATCCCTAACTACAGGTTTTCACCTATAATAATAATGTATTTTGTGGAGCTTGATGGCTTTCGTAATGTAAACCGAAATCCATAAACGAGAGGAAGTGGTTTAGAACCCCTCCAATTAGAAGCCATTGCAAATAAAGGAAATGAGTTTGCTTTATTAATGTGAATTCGATGTCAGTAAATGAATAAATTGAGTTAGCGTACTGAAAAACTTTTTATTCCGCCAAAACGTCACATTGTTTGAAGACATTTCTCAGTTAGTTTTGTTTATAAATTTTATTTTTTAATGTAGGTATTGGAGTCTTTAGAGTTATTAGATATTTAGACGTAACTGTGAACAATATATTTAACAACAGGTTGGTGCTACCTGTTTTGTTGATGATTCATCCAAACGATTTTTGTAGAAAATGTTAAATTATTTTAGATCAAAGAGTCGTACTCATTAGGATAACTTTCTTTGAAACAGTTGTTACAAAAGTTCTATGAACATCGCAATTGTGTTCATATTCGTGACATCGGTGAGATCAAACGAGACTCGTAGATGAATAAAATATATTAAGTGTCTACAATTTATTCGCTCGTGATCATGCCTAAGAATAATTTGCCTTGAAATTATACAAATGTGTAGGAGTCTTGACTCATTATGCTCGTGTCCATGACTTGAATATGCTCTCTCGGAAATATACAAATATAACATTTTCTAAGGAATTTTATTATACGCAATTACAATGTTAACAATCACTTAGTTAATTGTCGTTGTAGAGATGTGGGATTGGTACCGTTAGATATAGAATTAAAATCTGCAAATAAACTTTTACTTTTAATGTTATAGTTTTTTAACATAAGAGATAAGGTCAAACACAGTCTAAAACTATTTCCATTTTGAATATTTTTTTAAACTTTAAGAAAAAATTCAATAGGATTCTATATGCAATCATTGTACAAATTTAATGCTTCAATTACAATTGTTGTGGCAATATCGTGCATATGTTCAGATGATGGACTGACGAAACGGCGCGTCGAATATCATTTATTAAATTTATGACTTCATAAAATGTGAAGGTCGGTCAAAAATGGAGAACGATTTTGTGTTACTATTACCGAACATACTTTCGCGTAATTCGGAAATAATAATGATTAAAAAATCTCAAAAATTCCAATTTGAGAAATGAAATCGTTTTATCATATACACATTTTCTGCCACATTACTTCCTGTAAAAATAAGTTTCAATAATAATTTGTCTACTTACTATATTTACTAAAATTTACCAGTACCAATGACTTTATACCAAAAAATGTAACATGAATTATATATAAGACACAACGATATAAAAATGGAACAAAATGTAAAGTGCCTTACTAAAGTTATATAACTTCTCTGTTCTGGGGGGGGGGGGGTTAATAAAAGAAAAGAAAAGTTCGCACTTGTCTTGAGTAGCATGAGGTATTCATAAAGTTTTAGACAATGACAGGAAACATAAAATTTTTTTCCCCCTTTTTTTCATTACTGTTGAGACCGATGGTTCTTGGTGGAATTCCATAATTAAAGATAATAAAACACAATTTTTTTATTTTGTAGTATCCACTTTTTTCCTTTTTTTTTCCTGTCTGTAATACAGCCTCGTCAATGCCTTAGCAGGCGAAACCATTGGTCGGCTAGACTAATAAAAAGTGGATATTACAAAATAAAAAAAATGTGTTTTATTATCTTTAAACATATACAATATAAATCGCCGTTTCTCATACAGAAACCATAATAAATGTAAAGATAACTATGATTGCATTCTTATGACTAGAAACAGTGGGAGAGAGTATACAGTTTTTAAATAATAATTGACATTTCCTTGTTTTGTTTTAAAAAGGGATAAACTGGGGGTTCATAAATTAATTTACCAAACTTTAGAAATAGATAGATTTACGTCAAAAGATTTACAAAATTGATTTTTTAAATAGTCTGTAAGTACTAATTTGTTTACTAATCAGTCTGTCAACCATTTTGTATTTTTCAATAACAGGATATAATTGTAAACAAATAGAAATATTGTATTACATTTTGCAGTTTTATTCCATTAATAAAAACGTTTAATGTTAATTAACAAAATATACATAAATTAGAATTTTATTGGAAAAGTTTAAACTCCTTTAAAGGTTTTGCTCAAGTGTAGCCTATAAGGACTAAATAAAACTTGTTTATTATTGTACCATCTCTCGAATGAATATCTAATCGAAAAGATAGGTCTCATAAAATACATAGTTTCGTAAAATTTGTTAATCGAAAAATAGTTTAAATTATAGTGAAATCTAAAAATAAATGATTCAATAATTAATTCATTTATATAAAGTTGACCATTCAGTTAAACAGTTTCTTTTTTGACTGTGGACATCAACTGTCACAAATTGTCAAACATAATGTTGCAATTTTATAAAAAACATCAGGTTTATTTTACACTTGAAGCAAAGTATAAGATAAAAAAAAAATGAAGGTGGATTTCTTTTATATGAGTTCTTTGTTACTTTAGTCGTAAAATATAATTATACAACTTTTCCGTAACAGTAGTGAGGTAAGGAAAGTAAAAATAACAAAGTAAGATTTGTTAACTTTCGATTGTTGGTAGTTTTATCTTTGTACAGACACTGTTGCATGAACTTCTAATAAACAGTTTAATCAAAAACATATCATATTTTTAATCTTTTTAGTTATCACTATTGAAATTTCTGTACAAATTTTAAATTGTGTGTTTAAATTTGTGTCGTAAAAATTTAAATTAACAAAAACATAAACCTACAGATAGACGACAAAAGAAACGATATCGAAAATACTCGTTTAGTCCACTTGCACACATAAAAAGTTGCACAACTGATATCTACTCTTTTTAATAAAACTTTAGTTTTAAATAATTATACTAAAATAGGATTTAGAATAGTTGATTCAGAACACATGACAAGTAGATCATCATGAAGTATTATTTCAGCTTTAACTGTTGTTAGGGTATTAAAGTAGTGCTGCCTTCTCTTACCTGTCTTGTTCTTGATGGTGATGGATAACTTGGCAGAAAGAGCAGCTGAAAGAAACGTGACATTCACGTTGCAATAAACTTGTGCTTGGAACTGCTACTATGCCGACGATTTTTCACTGCTTGCTTAGAGATTTTTGGGGCATAGAGAGTAGTTGAGTAAATCAAAGGAAATGCAAATCAACCACTCCAATGTTAGCACAATAATTCTTGACAATACAGAGATTTAGCAAGGAACAGAACAGAACACGACGTGTAGAGTGGAATATATAAAGAGAGGTGTGAATTTGCACAGTTGTGTTCTGTATAGCAATCTTCTACAACCAGTGAGAAGACGAAGTTGAACATTTTTCACCCCAATGTTAAATCTTTGTTATCATATGAATGAAGACGTCAATACAACCAGAGTTATCGCACATAACCTGCAGACTTTGGTAAATAAATCCCCACATATTAACATAAGGGTGTGGAGGTATAGAGTTATATTTACTGAAGATCTTTGGATGATTTCTGGAGAGAAGCATGTAGGACCGCAGGCAAACAGAAAGAAGTGGCGTTAGGTCGTCCACATTTCAATAAGTCGAAAACATTTCGAGACAGGTACTTATTAATTGGAATCCACAGGGGAAAATTAACAGAGAAGACCGAGATTGACTTGACGGAGTATATCAGGGAAAAACTATAAACTCTTGAAGGAAAAGAGATGTAAACAGTGGTCCAGTTCAGAATACACACAGATGGAGAGAATTTGTGAAACCCGTGACCTCTACGTAGGAGCTAAAGGGTCAAGTAAGTGAAAAAATAGGAATACTACTACCTAACTATTAATAAAAAATCTATTAAAAAGTGTTCTGGTGGGCCAGTTGTTTAAGAACTCGCACCTCTTATCAGGAATGATAATCGAAATACTTTGTTAGCATCAAAACCAAGGCAAGATTTATTCTGAACGGTTTGTTTCTTTCCAATAGGTAGAAATAAAGGGAAGCCCCATTATAAAGAAACGGTGTTTGCCTTTCGTGGAATAAGCTAAAAACGATACATTAGGCGCTTGTATTCAATTATAAAACATAATTGAATCATAGATAAATGTTTCAATAAAAATTATAATCCTAAACAAACAATTTTGATTTTATTTCTCATAAGAAAAGTAGAAGCAACAACATTTATTTTCGGTACAGTGCGTTAACTTCCAATTGGTTATAGTTTTATTTTTACTGAAATTGTTGCATGAACCTTCTCATATATACGTAAAAAATACACTGTAGATAACTTTCCAGACATTCAAATTAGGAAGTATGGAAAGTACTTTATAGATTTTCTTAAAATTTATGATTTCTCTATTACTTTGGAGTTTTACGATTCTGGAAATAAAAATTTCAATTTATAGAAAGTTATCCGTCGGTGTTTTTGTGGTTCTTTCTGTAGGATTTTTTTTTACATTATGTTTGCTTATAGCCCAACTGGATTGTTAATAATTAATTACTATTTAATTACCTTGTTTGAGGTGTTAACGTCGAACAATCCTTAATTGTAGTTTGCACTATCTTATATGACGCGTTTCGACTATTTGTCAGTCATTTTCAAATATAAAAACACATATAAACACTTAAAAAAAACACGATTAAAACATACATATACGGACTTGACTGAGGAATTGACGATCGTGAGTCAACGAGAACGGTCACTGACAACGCGCGTCGTCCGTATATGTATGTTTTTAATCGTGTTTTTTCCCCTTTAATGTGAATTAATATGTGTTGTTAAGTGTTTCTATGTGTTGTTATATTTGAAAATGATTGACAAATAGTCGAAACGCGTCATATAAGATAGTACAAACTACAATTAGGGATTGTTCGACGGTAACACATCAAACAAGGTAATTAAATAGCAATTTTTTTTGGTTCTAAATATACAAAATCCCTCCCGATTATCCATCGCCTTATGAAAAAAGTAGAGGAGAATATAAAATAAAGATACTTAGCCCTCGAAGTCTCTAATATCTTCAATGTTGGAAGGAAGAAGAACTGCTCAACCTGCTATCCCAAGACTACTATACATGAAAACAGCTAGAAATCCAACTTCGATGCATTGGGGTTATTAGGCCCAAGGGGCTTTGAATTTCACTTTTGTAACACCTAAACAGAGGTTATATAAACGTCTAAAAATGTTAAAGTTTGATTTTCGTTGTGTTTATCATCTAAAGATTATATTGATTAATAAATCTTATATGAACTGTGAGTTATAATAGAAAATCCAAACAAAACTACGCTTTTGTGTGAAATTGGTGTTTCAAACAGCATTCTATCAAAATCGCATATGGTAATATATTTTAGGATCGATCCAAATTTATATTAATCAGTATAGATTCATTCACATAATCACAACCTCAACACCAAAAAAAAGCAGTGCTGTTAGTCAAAAAGTAAATAACAAAAACGTTGGTATTCCAACATATATTTGCATAAATTATCTTTTGCATATATCTACTTTAAGAAGAGTTTCATCAGTAAGTATGAATTCAACTTCCAACTCGCAATGTAGTAAACTTATTTAGATAACTTTTTCTACATCAACTTTTTATAAGTCAAAGTACATTAAACTAATGGCTGTTTAACGAACCGTTACTAGGTAATGACAACATTCAAATCTGCTTTCATTTCAAACGTTTATACTTAGCCCTGAAGGACTTCTAGTACACCTAAATGCTTCTCTGTGACAACCGCTATAAAAACTATTTCAAGAAACACAGTATGATCAAGAAGTCGCTGTGCAATTGATGAATACAATAGAGGAAGCACACAAATAATATTGTAAGTAATAATATACGGGAAATATCGTTGATTATAGCTTAAATCGTCTTACTAATAGTTAGAACTGTGCATACCATATGGCATTAGTGTCCGTCCAGACGTGGCTCTCCAGTAGGTACATTGAGAAAATAGTGAAAAAAAATTGTTAGCGAATAAGTTGTGCTCATTTTTTTGAAAATAATTCATAATTAGAATTAGATCAAATTTGATTTCTATTGTTTGGAGAAATAAGAGAACTAATTTACAGCTAATCCATCGAAAACAACAATTCTGAACAATTATTTATCAATAATATAAGTTAGATTTGTAATGTAAACAAAAAATAGCTATAATAAAGTACTATACCTTAGTTTTCCGTCAGTGAACTTCTTTTTCTTTAATCTTGACGCGTTTCGAGATTTTTATCCCATCATCAGAAATTCCCTCTATGGATGGAGGTCGTCAAAACATTACGATTAATACGTAAACACATACACATAACACACAACACATTTAAAAAACACAGTCTGTAAATGCGCATCTTACGGCTCCCGGATTTGCACTGGTTGTCCGTTGTTAAACAACACACAAAACTATAATATGCCTCGGGCGTTCTGAATTATTATTGCTACGGAAAACTAGGGTATAGTACTTTATTATATATATTAGTGACTTGGATACTGGAAAAAAATGAATTCATTAAAAAATAGCTAGTTTATCTACTTTAAAAGTTCGTTTTACTTCAGGTTCTGTGAAACGTGTAAAAACAAAAACCCCTTTGTTGCTTAGTTTTTAAAACAAAATATGTGTTTTTCTACTTGTCCTTTGTAAGAAGTGTAGGATAAGTCGTCCAAAATTAGTGAAATATATTCATTGATTGATCATCAATTTATTCTCCCTAGAAATTAAAAAAAAAAAAAAAATTTCGATATGAACTCTGTATGTCATTCTTTGTATTTAGGCTCAATAATGAGATTGCATTTTAAGGAAACACCAAGATTATCTGTATATGGGAAAATGTGTCATGATTGAGCAAACGAAATTTCATTAAAAATGTCAAAATGGTGGACACTAAAATTATCTGGACACAATCCTATGTTATAAAAATATAACACACATTATTTAATAACAATTTTATTTTAAAATTCTTCAAGTAATGTTACTAACCCTTACCTACTTACGATGACAATAGTAAATTTATCTTTAAAATAGTCAAGAGTATGCACTTTCACATGTTACAGTCTGTAGAACTGTTTAATGCATTATAAACCCAGAGTCATAAATAATACAGACGTGATTATAATTTCATACTAATAAGACAATAATAGAGATTCCCCTCTTCACCAAGAGTTAAGATTTTCTGCAGAGCTTTAAAGCATGGTCGTAAAGGTAGAGTGTGTCCTTTGTAAAATTGTGCCACCCAGGAGAAAATGTGTGTAGGTTAAGTCGTTTTAAATGTATGACCCAAATGTTAAGAAGAGGGGAGAAAATAATTTTAGTAAATTCAGTGAACATTAAATCTATATTAATATTTATAATTAATATTAACTGACACTGCGCAGATACTTTGCTCATTCGTTTAGAACAATGTTCTAATCAAATACTCAAATAAATAAATTAGCAACAGCTAATCAAATCGATCAAATCGTATGATGCTGTAATTTTTGTTATATTGGTTGCTTTTATAATTATTTATGGATCAAAGTAAATATATATTCTCTTCTTGAACTCTAATATCGTAAGTGTAAGATGGTAATATGATGGTTATGAAATTTTGAGTATCCGCCTTCTGTCAGTGCACAATAAACTATTACTTTATAAACAAGTCCTAAAACCTATCTGGACATATGGTGTGCAACTTTGGGGCTGTGCAAAAAGAAGCAACATCAAAATTATTCAAACATATCAAAATAAAGTACTGAGGGGCATTGTTAATGCCCCATGGTACATATACAATGATGATCTCCATAAGGATTTACAAATTGCTACAGTTTATGAAGAGGTTCGGCGATTTGCTAGGAAGCATGAAGAAAGACTGCATAGGCACCATAACATCGAGATGCTACAAGTTCTCGACAATTCAGTTCAAGTTCGGCGGTTGGACAGGACATCAAAACCGTTTGGTTTGGCCTAAGACAAGACTAATAATGTGAATATCACAAGAACAAGTGATTTTGTGTATTGGAGTGCGTCGTAGGATGAGCAGCCAACACACGCTTTCATTTTATAGAAATATTGATAGATGGACTAAGTTCAGTTTCAATTTGTTCAAATAAAATAAAAATCCGCCTTCTATCATTTTCGGTGTTTTGGAAAAAAATCGAAATATTTTTGTCGATTTTGTGATAATTGTATTATATATTATAAATTAAATATAGTATAAATTATTGTTAACTTTTAATTTTATTGTAGTGGTAGAGTGCCATTTGTACTATTTCAGCGAAAGTTCCACAAGATTAGACTCAAATTTGTATTACCACGAAAGAATTGAAGTAATCTTGTTTGATTCTACAATAATCTAAACAGCCTGATAATATAAAACTCCTTTGTGCATGCATTATGTAATGGAATAGATTATATAACATTTTTTGAACTTGAATCCTTCAAGTAAAAAAATAATTATGGTTTAACTAAAATAATCGTATAATCTTTATTTATTATTATATTTCATTGGTAATACTTTTTTTCATATTGAGTTCATATCTTTCTTGTTTTCTAAGTGGATTAATTTCTATAGTTTTTTTTTTTTTTTACCTAACACGTCTACAAGAATAAAACTTAGAAACTTGTGGTTTTAGTACAATTTACTTCAAACCAACCCTGGCCTATTCCACTCAGGCCAAACACTATTTATTTACAGTGGACCCTCCCACCATCACACCATAGGTGCACAGAAACTGCATGTTTCTTAGATGGAATTCAAACCTACAACCTTCTGCACCAATCCTTGATTGTAAGCATTTAGATTCTCAATCACTAAGACGCCAGTTATTTATCATCACTTGAGTGATGAAGCCTTGCTTCTTCTACCCAGTAGCAACCTTAATATTATAACTGGTTAAAAACAATTAAATAAAAACAGTTAAATCATATATTTTCAATAAATTTGTTTATTTTAAACAGTTAATTATCGTAATATTTACAACACCAAAGCTCGCCTTATACGAGTTTTATTTTAGCCAACATTTAAAAGTAATTTTTTTTTTTTAATTTTATTTTTAGTAAAAGTAAAATGAAAAGTATTTATTTTATTCCACTCAAAAATAAAGGTTTACGTCGCCAATTCGTTCCATTATATATATTAATGATTATGCCTTGGTCATTTTAAATCAAGAGGACAAAATAATAAGATATAGCTAGCTTTATATTGCTCAATTACTATTAACTTTTATATTTGATTGGCACTTTCAACTACTTTAAAAAGAGAAATTAACCATAGCTTGGCTATAACTTGTTACTTTTTAGTATTTGGAACTAGTCAATTAAATCTGAACACAAAGGATTCACTCAGTGAGCGAGTTATAAATATATAATTTCAAACCATAAAGATATCCCATATGTGAGATATAAACTAAATTAAATATTAATTGAGAGTTATAATGCACCGGTCTACTTCGTGTTTAAAAATCAGTTGTTTAATGGAGTTATACTACGTAACCTAAAAATATTTTCTATTTCTAAGACATACTAAACATTCCTAAAAACATTATCTAACTAACAGCTGTTTGATGTTATCATATGTTAAAACTTTGTTTTCTTTATTGATATCCGTATAAATTAACTGTAGCAATATTTCTCGAAGCAGAAAATGAATACTTTACAAAATAAATGTATTAATTTCTACTGTTTTCAGGTGTTATAAAAATAATCAAAATTTAGGTTATTAGGTACTTAAAATTATTTAATGATTTAGGATTATAAAAGTTGTTTTGCAAATGTCTGCGATTTTCTTTTAGTATTTGAGGAAGTAAGAGTTCTGTATTATTTAATTTAAAGCAATAATAACTAGTTATTAACTTACTGTAACACACGCAGCTATAATCGTTGTTTTAAACTGTGTTAATTGTTACTAGCAGTGTTAATGGATGGATGTTGTAATACGAGTTTTGTACAACGTGCTATAGTAAGGTACTGTAAAAGAAACTTTATATAATAAAGTTTTTATTATATTTTAAAATGACTTAAGTGTTATTTATTTAAAGTGAGAATTCTGGGAATAGATTATTGTTTGTTAATATTGTAGTTTCAAAACATAATACTGGCTATGACATTTATTATTTTTTTATCCATTTTAAACAACCTCTGTTGATTTTAATACAATATTTAAAATTACTCTTTTTAGGACATTTTCAACAAACATAACTACTTGAAATCTAAAAACTGAGCTTAAATACATAAATAAAGGGTAGAAGTGTGTTAGGACCACTAACAAACTAATTAGGTATAACTATGTAATTTTATGTGAAGTTATTAGGAATCTGATCGTTCATCAAGAGCTTCTTATAGTAACTAGATACATGGTAAAACATTAAAACATGGCAAACCCTTGGCAATCTTCATGTAAACTTGATGAAGTTCTTTCAATTTTCAAATTTCATTTTTATTTTATTTTGACCAACTCTTGTTCTGTTCCGACTCTGACGCTTTTACATTATTCGAAGGGTTGACGTTCTATGCATTCTTTTTATAAGGCCATGATAACCGAACAGTTTTTTGCCTTTAAAGAAACCAAAAAAGAGATAATTTCGGTTTAGTTAACAGTCAAAAATTTCTAACATGTTTCCAGGACTAAATTGTTCCTAGAAGATACAGATTATTACAATAAAACCTTGATTAAACTATTAAATTCTGCATGCATTGATTTAAAAAATGTTAATTCTAAAATGTATAAGAGACAATTATCGGTCACAACGAAAATCCTAATCCCATAACCTCAAAATTAAAACTATTAGTATTAAAAGTTGTAGTACGTTATATTTTAATTTGATTGCAGTGAAATTACACAAAATTTAGGTTTGTCAAAATAACCAATATGAGAAAAAAATATAAAGTTCAGTAAATTTCAAAATGGCGACTGTCTTAAATAATATTTTATGTAACTGTAGGTTTAACTAAATCTATAAAATTTCTGCTTCTGGTTTATCTCCTTTTATTGATACCAAGATGGAGCTCGATGGACTAGTGAAACCACAAAAAAAATTCACATCAGTTGTGTCCTATAACTTTAGTTTCTAGTCATGTAGCCAACATTTTCGTGTCTAACGCTCCTTAAAAATAGTATTGGGACAAATTTATGCTTACGTATTCGCGGGTGCACTGATTGTGTCTAATTTGGCTCTAATTATTTTGAGAGAACTATTGGAAAAATGTGAGCAGTGTGGATTATAAAACGTATTCAAAGCGATCTCTTCTAATTGCTGATTGTGCAGTTATGCTTTATAAAATACAGAATATCAATGACACAGTTATATAAGATGCAACATCTAAAATATATTCAACTGATTGTGGTGTAATATCTTTGACATATTAGGGTCATTAACCAAAAACGTTGTGCCAAAATTTAAAGAAAAATAACATTACATTTTTTTTTTTGGAGTTTTTATCAAATTGCAACGATAACGAGAAAGATGCTATTGCCGGGGGTACGATTTGGGTGGTACAGTACGTGGATCTACTTTGGTAATGTATTACCGGGTCCCGGTCGGGTGTTAAAATTATTATAAGTACACTGGGCGAATCTCAACTTAGGCTAGCCATTTTTGACGAGTATTACTACAGACTAATTAACTAAAAATAAGAGAATTACACTAATACCAATATTATTATTAACAACACTGTATTGCAACAACATGTCGGTCTATACCAGGGCCTAACATGGCCGCGTATAGTTCGACTAATAATTTTACAATAACCCAAAATCGCGATGCGCCCTGATATAAACCCTAGGGCCGTACCGGCCCCATTTCTTTGGGTTTAGCAAGGCATGATAATAAATTACGGCACTATAATAAATTTAACAAGAACGCTGTCAGAGGACTTGACTCACAGCTGTCTCGAGCACAACTCTGCTTATCAGCTCTCCGGGAGGATATATCCAGATTAACGAAGGGGAGGGGGAGTGGTGACTAATCACCACAATATATATATATATATATATATATATATATATATATATATATATATATATTTATATATAAATAAGAACTACATCAACTCACTTTAAAAGCTAAATGTAATAATTACGGATACAATTAGTTTACGAAATCAGAGGCGCTAAAGATGAATAACTACAAGGCGTGCGAGAATCAAAATTATGGAATGTTATATTATTGAACGACACTCAGTTATAAATGAGATGAGCTGAATTATTCCTTTAAATTCCAACTATTTGGAAAGTCGTATAACAAACGATTCTTAAAAATATATATAGAGAGTCTATACTGTGCGAGTAAGAAGGATTACGTAATGTGTGGTACTAGTTGTTACAATTTGAAAATAAAATAAGAAAAGAAAAAATTTCTCAAATAATTGGTTTTTAACTCACACACGTTCTAACAATAATTTCGCCATCTTCGGCGATGCACGATCCACAATAATAAAACTGTAACTCTTGAAGTATTACACATCATCCATCACTGAAGTTGGCGACGTTATCGTTGAAGAGGGTTTGAGTTAATAAACGAATTTATTTGAGAGATACTGTGTTCATTTTAATTTTAATTGTAGATCAATTTAACACTTAATTACACCCATACATACATACTTCACTACAAACAGATAAAGTTGTTTCTGTCTAAAGTTTGGTTCAATGTTAAAGAAAAACTGGATAAATAGATAATATTTTTGTTCAATGATATCTAATGATTTTCATAACTTATTATAAGCCATAAAAAAATGCCTATATAATAGTACAACGTCAGATGTTTTAATAGTTAAAGATATTAATTTGTCGCAAGTTATTTTCATAAACTCTCTCTCTCTCTCTCTCTCTCTCTCTCTTCTCTCTCTCTCTCTCTCTCTCTCTCTCTCTCTCTCTCTCTCTCTCTCTCTCTCTCTCTCTCTCTCTCTCTCTCTCTCTCTCTCTCTCTCTCTCTCTCTCTCTCTCTCTCTCTCTCTCTCTTCTCTCTCTCTCTCTCTCTCTCTCTCTCTCTCTCTCTCTCTCTCTCTCTCTCTCTCTCTCTCTCTCTCTCTCTCTCTCTCTCTCTCTCTCTCTCTCTCTCTCTCTCTCTCTCTCTCTCTCTCTCTCTCTCTCTCTCTCTCTCTCTCTCTCTCTCTCTCTCTCTCTCTCTCTCTCTCTCTCTCTCTCTCTCTATGTATATATATATATATATGTGTGTGTGTATTTTTAAATTAAGGCGGGATCATTTTTTTTTAGATGATTTACAGCCAATAAAATCAAATCACGTGCCATAAATTGAATAAAGAACGTTCTGCTTTGGTTATTGTGTATAAAATTTATTAATATGACTCGGTTTTGTTCGGGTGTATACATAATTAAAAAGTTAACAATTTATTCATACGATATACAGACAGAGTATTTTTCATTTAAATAAACAAGTGAAAATACAATATAAAATTCAATAACAATGTTTAATATCTACTGTTTGATACAGCACGTTGTATACAAGTAGTAATACAATAAACAGCCATTAACACCTCCTTAATGACACAGGATTAAACAGCCATTAGGAATGCGTGTACTACACAGTGTTAATATCCTTATAATCTTGCTTCAAGTTAAATAACCCAGAACTGTTTCCTCAAGTACAAAACGTAATGTTTTACATTTACAGAATCGCAGTAACATTACAAGTCAGTGAAATGACTTTTATATTATCAAACGTTGTACGTGATGTTTCTTCTGCGTACTTTATTTTTCGTGTTTTAACGTTGGCTTTACTGCTGAAACGAACGTCCGGGCTTTACTTTTACGACAAACGTAACAAGTTTTTTTTCTCATCAAGTTTAATACAAGGAGGGAATATCTTACCAGTAAAAATGTTTCCTTCGAACCTGAAACTATAAACAGCGTATATTGGTTCGACAATTAAATACAGTGTCTCTATAATCATATACACATTTGAAAGGAAACTTGCAAAAAAACTCACATTTTGTTATTTAATATTGTTAGTTTCTTTATTAAGCCTACAACTTCTAGCTCTATTAAAAAAAATCAAAAAAAAGAAAAAAAAAACACAAAATAAATACCTCTAGCCTAAGAGTACTCAATAGCGACATAGTCGACAAAGGAAAAAGATAGTTTATAGAGACTATTATTTCTTTTATTAGAGTAGACCCTATTACTTCATATTATTACATGAATTAGTAAAACAAATATTATCCCAGTATAATTATTGAATTTTCGGAGTAGTTATATTTAATTCATTTTTCTCAGGTTTTTTAGAATGTCAGACATGTATAATATCTAATATATATTTTTTCTGTTAATATGGACTTTTCAAAATACTGAAATATCTTCTACAGAATTTCTTTCAACATCGGTGTAATAAATTTAAGACCTACATAACTCGTCTCCAGTGTGTCAATAATTTCATAAACTGCTCACTCTAACTTAACGACCATTAACAAGTACGTTAAAGCTCTGCACTTAATCTGAACTGTTGGGAGAGAAATGACTTCTCTTTTAGTGACATACTTGGAACATTATGACTTTTTTCAATATATAAGATATTATACTAAAATAAAATAGAGTCAAATGTAAAATAGCATTGATGAGATTACGACAGTAAATACAAGTTCGTTTTAGAAATAATACGAGAAAAGAGTGTTTCAAGAATGACTAATGATATATTTTTGAAATATAAACCTTAAGTAAAACGTAACTTAGTGACTACAGCTATTTGTACAACTATTCATAAAACAAATATAATTTATTCATCATTATTGATTATTAATAATATACAGTGTGCCCCAAAAGTCCCGGACCGGTTCAATAACTTGGAAACCAAAAAAAAAATAAAAAAATGTATGTGCCTTATGGTAATAAAAAACGTATTTTTGCAAATGAGATATTTTACATATCCTCCAAAAACGGAGATTTTTAGGGGCAACTCAATAATGTTAAATAGAAACCCCATCGATTGACACCTCATGTTAATGATCTTATTTTAAAATGCAAATGTACAAACTAGATGTCTATATCTTGCTCCTATCTAAAATGGCGGACGTTCAAATATTTAAAACAACTGTTTTACTTTATTTATTTATTTCACGATTAGTTGAAAGCAAGAATATGGGATCAAAATGTATTAAAAAATGTAATCATAATTACTATTATTAATTTTTGGAAAAAAAATAACAGATTCATTCAAAAAATCAGGTGATTTAATTTGTTGTCAGTACCATCAAAATTGTGTAAAACATTTATTAAAATAACATCAACTAACATATCACTTTTGTACTCTCTATAATAGGAATTCATACTATTTTAACTATGAAATAATAATAACTATGATTACAACCAACGGTCACAATTGTTTTAATAATACAATTTATCCCGTATTAGTATCTAATTGTGAATGAAGTCAATAAAGTAAAATAAGCTTTTCAAATATTTGACCGGCCGCCATTCTAGAAATCTATTCAGCAAGATATCGACCTCTAGTTTGTGCAGTTGCATTTTACTATATACGACCATTAAACATGAAGGGTCACTAGGTGGGGTTTTCTATTTATGGTTATTGAGTTGATCTTTAAAATCCCCATTTTGGTGGAGAGGTAAAATGCATAATTTCCAACAATATAGTTTTTTGCCACAAGAAGGCACATGTAAAATATCTTTTAAATAAAATTAAAACAACAATTTTTTTTAGTATCAACCACAATGTTTTAATAGAAACTTGCCGACCATGGTTTCGCTAGTTAAAGCATTGTCAAGGCTTATACAAGAATGAAACAATAAGGTTCAGTACACAATATATACACATTATAACAATAGCTAGGTTTTCCCATATAACCTAGATGAGAAAGGTAGAGAAGGGAGTGGAGAGGAGGGTCAATGACTTGACTTGGTTAATGGTTTCAAAAGTGGGGAATTACTTAAATCTAATTGTTCATTTAAAACTAACACATTTTTATTTTTAACTAATCTAAATTAGATTTAAGTAATTCCCCACTTTTGAAACCATTAACCAAGTCAAGTCATTGACCCTCCTCTCCACTCCCTTCTCTACCTTTCTCATCTAGGTTATATGGGAAAACCCAGCTATTGTTATAATGTGTATATATTGTGTACTGAACCTTATTGTTTCATTCTTGTATAAGCCTTGACAATGCTTTAACTAGCGAAACCATGGTCGGCAAGTTTCTATTAAAACATTGTGGTTGATACTAAAAAAATTGTTGTTTTAATTTTATTTAAAATGGAATACCACCAAGTACCTACGGTCTCTAGCATAAATAGTTTAAAATATCTTTTTTCTATCTTTTTGTTTTTCAAGTTATTGAGCCGGTGCTGGACTTTTGGGACACACTGTATAACGAAGGTATACATTTCGGTTATCATCCCGGTTAACTAATATTTAACCATTTAAGTTATTTCCCTGCAATACAAATATATAACATCTCTTAACATGCACCATAATTACCATAGTTTCATAATATATTCATAACATTGATAAAGAAAATAAATATTGATTCATAGGTTAATGTTATTTCACCCTTACCTCATACTAGCAACATTAATTAAACAAACCGTTAGCTCGTCACTGAAAGTGTTTTACCTGAATGACATAACATTAAAAGTTGTAATTTCTAAGACTGAGGAATATTTTCATATTTCCATTACGTCAAAAAAAGACTTGCTATGTTGTACAGCTTTGATTACATTCCTGAAGAACTTTAACACTGTACACCCTTGTAAAAGCGGGTTCTATTAAAGTATATCTTTGCTACTCAAAAATAATTATTTAAAGACCGCCTTGTAATATCTGTACATAGAACAATATAACGCCAGCTGTTCATGAAAGAAACAATTGTGACGTCACATCTATAGTGTTATAATGTCATAGAAAGCAACTAGTATGTATAAAAGTACTATAACTAGCTGGAGTCTGCACATTATAGTATAGTTACACTTTAAAATGATACTTTACAACAAATTAGAAGTTCCATTTTAAAGGACATACATTTCTCAAACTGCTTTCAAGCCTTTCTACCCCAAAATAAATTTAAGTACTTGACAACTAATCAAACCCCGTATTCAAGTTCTGAATAGTTTCTGTCATGTTGGATTATATTTCACGAGATTTTCTATGGTTTATTTGGAGTATTTTGATAGATTTCAATTGATTTTATGCTGTTACAAATCAGGTTTTATAGTTTGATTCCTAGAAAAGTGTAAAGGTTCTTCGTTTATGAAAGAATGCATCATACAATTATCTCTTTATTTGAGATTTGTACGATACATATTGACTGCATTTTCATATTTGGATGTAAAACATTATATTGCATCAAATATAAGTTTTTAACGGAGATGGAGCAGTCTTTAGTTTTTTTTTTTTTTTAATCACTCTGTGAGTATAAAGAACGAAAGCGAAGGGAAAATGTGGGCGTGCCTTGCAAATGACGGAATACCTAGAAACCTTGAACGACACGCATCTGTGGCCCTTTTCCGCACTCTGACGCGGCACGACTATCTCCAAGCTCATCTACACAGAATCGGCCTAACAGTCAAATACAACTAGCCCTGTGCCAAGCAGGAAGCAGGAAGAATGGACATTGAACCAGTGTGCCCAACTAAAGTCAATACCGCAGAACACAGTCAGTCTATACTGGGAGGCTCGGCGTCGAATGGCGGAATGGCCACGGACGGGCGTTGGATAAAGTAAGTTTTTTTCCAAAATATCATTCTGTGAGTATAAAACTGTTAATAATTATACCTAATTATTATTGGACAATTTTATTGCCAGTGGTAAAGTTGAGAAAAGTTAATTCAATAAAAAAGACATCAATTTTATTATCAATAAATTTTAGTAGTGGGACTAAATAAACTTCTCAACAATATTGTTGAATAGGTTAGGTTATGCTAGGTCAGGTTAGGTTAGGTTAGGTTAGGTTAACAAAGTCGTTGGTTATAGTAAATAAATAACGTGTTACATATTTAACAGTTAGCTTCATGAAGGTCATATTGTACACATGTGTCATTATTTACCTTTACTAGCGGATGTGTATTATAACACTCTAAACACAGGCTCTTATATGAGCCTTATACAAATACATGTATTGTGTTACTTATTACTCCAGTAAATTGTTGTTATAAAGCTTGTGTAATACAATGTAGCCATTATAAACAAAGTGCTTTAATTAATAAGTGATGCGACAATTAGTAAGCCTCTATGTGTGGCATCAATACACATTCCATACGAAATCAAGGATAACTGCAATTGCACAAGTTATTTGCAACTGCTGGAATGTATATTAGAAAATCAGTAATATTAACACATTATAATATTTAAATTTACTGATAAATTTCAGGTAATCTGATTTCATAAAGTAAATACTAAACCCTTGCATTTCATTTTGTTTTCCTTTAAACTAAACAAATTTTGAAGCTCCAATGTCTTTTATCTCCTCTATCGATATTTCTCTTTGTTGGTTTTCTTTGACGACATGGTTCCTTTGAGATGAACCACTCAGGAATGTCAGCAATGTCGGTATGTAAGAAGATTGGACAAGGGAGGTTAAGATAAACAACTAAGGGTAGTATTTGTGGAATGGTTGAAAGCAATTACAGTACTATGTTTCAGAGATAAATATCTATTCAGGCGATAGCAAAGTGTCGGATAAAGTGCGTCTAGAAGATTAGTATAATAGTTTCCATTTTATATTATGAATTAAGATATAATTCCAAAAATCAATGATATATTGAGTCTAGTTGTACAAATTGTATTAAACTTATTATAAGATATTCATACAATATTGTTTTACATAATGGAACTCAATTAAATGGATGAAATAGTTTAAAACTTAACTAAGTTTAAGTAAAAGAGATATTTAATTTTTCAGTGTGTAATATTTTTCTTACGTTATAAAAAATGTGTAGAACAAAATGTTTTGGTCCAATACATGTTTATTTATCTCTAAACATTTCTCCATTGCATACTATTAAAGAAAACTAATAAGAAATGAAGACAAATTATAATAATCTATGAGGATAGAGGTGGAAATAAACCTCTAACTTATTTCCACTTCATAGACGATCTAAAGATTATAATTATCTTTATTATTATTTTTAACGTTTAAATGTGTTTATGAATGAATGTATTTGCTTGAATATGCTTAAATTGGGTTATTTTAGCCATAACATTTACAGCAACCTAATAAGTGGATTTTATATTTTTGTTCCAGTTTTTACATGTAACAAAAAAAATACAAAATTGGAGTTCTTTTACTAATAAGAGGTATTTGAGTGACAAAAATAATGTTTTTTTTTAAAAATAAACACAATATTGACAAGTATTCAAATTGTTGCATTTCGATGTATTTTAACACACATTCGAAAAAATCCTCTGAAGATAGTTAACAAAACCGAGAACATCATGCAAATAACCTTGTAAATTTTATCCCAAAATTTACGCCAACTTCAAGAAAACATATTCACATATCCTTCATTTTCATCGTTCTCGATATCTGGTAAGTCCTTAATGGCAGTCCATTTTGTACTAAATCAAGAATGTCACTAGCTTTTATCACTTTGATTCTCATATTTAATCAATTTTTTTACATACAACACAATAAATTTCTGAAATGAGTTTTAATAACTAAAATGTACAATATACTCTTCATGATATTTTAAATCCATTTCCTCCACGTATAAATACAGTTAATTGTGTTTTAATAATTTCAAACATAAATGTACACGTTTAAGATATAATAGAGTTGTTGAGAAATCGAAACATCAAATAAATTTAAGAATCATGTTGCTAGTATCCAAGTCACTATTGTTTTAACTAACTATTAAATTACCTTTAATGGTTTCCGCCAGGTGACTTCTTTTTTAAAACACTAACGCGTTTCAAAGCATCTGCTCCATCTTCAGAGTTCTTTTTCTTTTCACTCAGTTGAGATCGTTAACATCGTTGTTTTATTTTATTGTGTTAACGATCTCAACTGAGTGAAAAGAACTCTGAAGATGGAGCAGATGCGTTGAAACGTGTTAGTGTTTTAAAAAAGAAGTCACCTGGCGGAAACCATTAAAGGTAATTTAATTGTTAATCAAATAAATACTCAATTAATGACACTTCTAAAATACGACAATCACCCGATAGAAAACAGCTGAACTGAAGTAGTTAACAGTTATGCCATTCAGATAACAGCACCATCCCACTGCAAAGTTTATTGTACACTTTGCTGTATATTTGATTTCTAACCAAACAATGTAGTGTATTTATTTATATCTAGACTGTTGAAATAGTTTGTACAGTATACTCTGCATTTTTACCCTCAAAAAATAGGTTTTAAAAATAAGAGCCACTGAGGAGGTTAGATTTGTTGAACAATTGAGTAAACAGTTGACCACTTCATTAGCAAAATGTAACCATATTACCACAACTTTATTTTATTCTATTTTCGAACTGTACTGCAGTACCAGATATTTTATGTTTATTTATTTTTGTGCAATGTGTATCAGTGTGAATGTGTTATTTTATTTGATGATGGTATATGTTATACCGAAACAGCTGTAATGGAGTATTAATAAATACTAAGCACAAGATTGCTACTAGACGTAAATAATTTAGTAATAGACTTATTGTATATCATTCATAAGGCATTATGGAATTTATTAAATTTGTTCATTAAATGTGCCAACAGAGTTTTATAGCCAAATTCTAATAACTGGAAATGAAATTTCAACCATTAAATTTAGCTTAGGATACCTTTTCTTCTTAAATATATTACAGCCTAATAAAGTTTCCAACACGGTATTAATTATAATCACTTGGTAGTTTTACTGAGTAAATTGTTTCCACATTGAACCCCGAGACGAATTTCACTTACTTATAGAGGTGAGTAAGAATATTTTCATGTGAGATCAAATTAAATCTCATTAAGTGTCATCTAAATAATTAAAATGAAATTTCCCTTTCTCTGGACAGAATTATTTCCGTAGGGTAGAACATAAAAACTTGTATTTTTTAAGATGTTCCATAATTTATGTAAAATCTTTACTATTTATAAATTTTTGTTCTTCAAAATTTAACAAAACTGTTGATTTTATACAAAATATAACGGAATTGGAAGTCGTTATTTATGTAACATAAGAGACAAAAAAATAACAAAACTAAAATTGAAAAAATGGAATTGAAAAGAATAATATATATATTAATTGTTTTACAATATGGAAAAACTGGGATTGCTTCGAGATTTACTAAAATTTAGGTAAATAAATTTCCAAATTTATGTTTACCAAGAGATTGACATGGCACTAAATATTTTGATTCACCCAACATCGACTAATTTTGAAAGTTAAGCACAAATACAATTTTCTTTGCTTAGGAGTTGTTTTTTACTATACATTATCATTTACAACAAAATTAACTAACTTTCACAAAATTGATTATATATCCATTAAAATATATTGTTTCAAGTAATACTTTTTTATATTTATACGTTATCTAAGTATAGTGCCCACCATACATACCATAATCCATACAACATCTAACAGATTAAACTATTTGAAATACGGTTTGTATGTTATTGAAGTAATGAACCTTCGGGAATACAAACTGGTGTCCAACAGTCGGTAAATATCTTTCATAATATTTATCCAGTTATATTCTTGTGGGAAATATTGTACAACTAGGTCGATATTTAGTTTTATTTTACAGTACTCTAAAAACAAGCTCTGTTATGCCCATACATGTTATTAATCACAATTGTAACAGAATGCTATTGCAAAGATAAAGTATGACATAATCTTTTATTAGTAAAGGAAGATAATGGACTACTATAAGTTGGGGGCAACTTTGAGTTAAAAACTAACGTTTTTGATAAAAATTACGTACCTTAATAAATGAACATTTATGTATAATAATGTTGAAAAACTTTTAGTTTATATTACTATAGGAATCTTCCTACTCTAATATTGTGTAAAAGAAGTAGTTCTAAGTGATCATGTTGGTCGATTGTTAAAGACGTCAATTCTGTGATCAAGAGGTGGCACCTGAGATCGTGCATCTGTATCGCAACCACGACACAAAGTTTATTATGCGAAGTTTAATTCGTTCCAACCTGTGGTGTTGCGAAGAAGGACCCATTTAAAACATACTACGGTTGACTTGAGTAAAAGTTGACTAGGTTTTATATAAATATGAAAATATTTGGAGTTCATTTAGACCCTATTTTAGCCTAAAAAAAGTTAAAAAATATTTTTTCCGCCATTTTCCCAAAATTTGGGAATGAAAGGGTTAATTTCGTAAATTAAGCAATTATTACGAAATTATATTTCATATTTTCACCTAAATTAATTTATAAAATTAAATTTATAATACTTTGAATTCATGGACCACTAAATTAACCAGTCACCATTATAGAGACTAAATGGATACCTATCTCTGGGACAAAGTAATCACCTTTAATCCTACTACGAATACTACAAATATATATTGTCGGCAAAAATAAAAACAGTTATATATCAAAATAACAATTTTGTCAGCCCAAGAATAAGCCAAATTTTAGTAATAAACATGATATTTTATAAACAAATATGATAAAATTCAGTCAAAGTTTGTATATTTCAATTTTTATATAAACTCTCAGGTTAAAGGAAACTGTACTCTCACTGACCTCCCACTAACTAGTTATGGAATTTTTACAGACTTGTCATGTTGATAACATAAACATAGTGGTACCCTTTATATGGCGCCGTAACGCATTGCTTATGACGTTACAAAGGTTCCTTTCATAAACAGTGCCTTTGTATTGTTCTATGTACAGACAACACAATCATATCTGCTGGTATATTAGGTTTATGTGTAAGTAAAGATATGAATACATTAAAACATCTTGCTCTTGTAAGGGTTAACGAAGTTGATAGCTTCTTAACGGCAATGTGTTACAGTGCCCATTAATGTATAGTATGTATTAGTGAAAGAGCTTCTTTTGATTAGTGGCTGCTTAAACTTAAATATTCTATTTCACCCTGTCTCACACATAGGTTAACAAATAAATAAGTTACTTCATTTACTGGTCAATGTTACTGGCCTACTGTCACCCAATTTACAGGCGATTAACCATTGGTTAAATTATGTGGAAAACCTATTAAAAGAGAATATTTTAGCCTGTTTCATATAATAGAAATAAAATGTTTATTTATTTTTTTTGTTTTTCACAAGCTGATCTCAACTTTAGGATAATCTAAATTACCGTATAGTTTTATAGTGAAAGATAATTAAGGATATATTATTACACTTAAAATATTTTTAAATATCTCTAAAAAATAAAAGCTTTAAATGTTTTAAAATAAAACAACAAAATTACGTAAATTTGACTTAAAATGAAAAAAAATCTATCTAAATAACAAAAAAGCGACACATTTATCATAATATAAATATTTGTTTGTATGTGTTATTTTTTAATTTAATTTCAATCGTTGCTTGGTAAATGTAGAGCTACAAATAAGGTCTGAAAACAAAGAAAATTAAATTATCTGAAATATTTATTTTTAGAATTTTCAATACATCGTATTATTTTTGAGTTATGAACAGTTAAAGTGAGTAAGAATATTTTAAGGGATAAACAGCTACATTTATGAACTCATAACTCAGTAAATTTTAATTACATTGAAAATTTGTACAACATCAAATTTAAATAATTTTTTGATCTTTCTAAAATGCTTTTAACATTGTTTTGTTTAATTTATATTTTAAGAGATAATAATTGTAATAAATAAATTTTCTACCTTTTCTTCCCATCGCTAGAGGGAATGTATTTAAAAACAATTTCTCGTAGTTTTTATTGACGCTTTAATTTTTTTTTAAATTTGTTTACAGTGTTATCAAACGAGTTACCCATTTTAAAGGTACATTTTTTTCGATAAAACACTATTAAAAAATAAACTGTGCTTACTTAGATACCCTCTCCAAGTTAATTTACTTATCCAAGGTAATTACTTATCAAATCCACTTTTATGTTTTATTAAAAGTGAGTTTATAGAGTTTTAGGTTAATATTAATGTTATGGATGGTGTCATAATATATTAACAACACTAATTTAGCCAATATAACTTCAAAACAATAATTGGGTATTGTTTATAAACTTACTAACTATGCTTAAATATTGAATTTATTACTTAAATAATTACTTATCAAATCCACTTTTACGTCCATAAATACTTAGATACCCCAATAGATACGATCTAAATCTCATATTAAATTCGCTCAGTTTGATGGCTAGCACAGTTTTAAAAGAAAAAAGTTTAAAACTAAACTTCAAATCCTTGCTAGGCATGAGATATTAACATCTGCAACTGAGCTAACCACTTCAGAACACACCAGAGGGTACTAAGTGCTAGATAAAGCTGAAGAGCTAGTTATAAGGCGTCATCTGATACTCAGGTATGTACTTAACCTGTTTCATATTGCAGTAGTAGTTCCATGTCAGGTATAAAGCTATACATCAATACAATACAGGAGATTTGTGTATCCGACGGGATTACCCTGATCATTACCAAGTCTACTTCATTCATTTCTTTTCAAATAGCCTTGAAATATTGGCCCAGAATAGCTAACCGACAAGTCTTACCTAGAATATCTTAAAATGTAATCTATCTTTTAAAATAATCTATGTAAATCACTCTCATAACAAATGATCCTATCTGCATCATATTTCGTTATGAAATAAATACACTCAACGTTAATTTAATTATTTCGCTAATCTAATATATTGCAGTTGTTTCTTAATTTGTTAAAACTAATGAAATGTATCATAAACCTGAACATCCTCTCAAACCTCGTTCAGTTAAGTTTATTTAACATAGTGATGAAAACTTTAAATATTGCCTCCCCCCCTCCCAACTTCTGTTTGAATGAATGCCCTCAGAATGTATCGTGACTGTTTAAACTAATGAAGACGTGCTATCTAAAGTTTAATGGTGAAACTAATCTTAAATATTCTCTCAACGTTTCATGACAACGTCTATTATAGGTTAGATCATGTAATAACAAAATCATATAATCCATGTTTTAAATAGTATTTTTATTTCTTCATTTTGAAAAGATATATATATATTTCAATTATTTTAAATATATATTTTTTTATATAACTTGTGTTTTTCCTCATAAACCATTCGACCGATCGTCATGAGTTTTTCACATTCTCAGAACTGAACAACGTGGCAGTCATGATGAAGACAGATTTAAAATTTTTGACAAATTAATCACCAAAGTTGGAAAAGATTACGAAAAAAAATTAGAAGTTATCTTTTCGTCGCTTTCAAATTAAGCACTAAAACTTTCGTTTTATATAAATAAATGAATTATATATGTCTGTCTTTCTGTAGAGTTTATTTCATTCTGTAAAGCGAAACGTATATCGATTATCATCACCTTGTGAAAAAATAAAAGAATACACTATAGTATAAAAACTTTTAACCCTCAAAAACTCTAATAGTGTAGGGATCGAAAAAGAACACGAATTAGCCACGAGAGACCTGATAAGAATGATGAAATATTTGATTAATTCCAAGATTACAGATGAAAATCCAGATTTACAGGAAAACAGATGAAAATCTTACTTTCTATTGGTTGTTTGTGCAAGTCTTATTAATTAGCCAGCAATATCTACGAACTTTACCCCATTAGATTTTTGTTTGTCCGAGTAGAATAAATGTGAAGTTCACAAGGAAAAGTAAATTCACGAGATGAATTGGTGAATCGTGTTTACAATGCTGCAGCTATGATAAATGAACTTTTCCACCGGCGACTAAAGAAATTTCACGTCAGATGTATGGAATTCAGCGGAGGAATTTCCTTGCCTTCATTTTAAAATAAACAATATTCTAAACATGCAGTTAAATTAGATGAATAAAGTATGATGTGATTAATAATTCCTATTTGCTTGTTATTTATCAATTTTTTTAAATGAGAATAACTGTGGTGAAATATATGTTTTCATTTATGTTTGATTTTAATTAAAAGTAAATTTTTTAAACATGTCCTTTTTTTTAATAAAATTTATTTCTCATCATTTTACACAGAATTATAATCTCTACTAATTTATTTTTAAAATTCCATTTTGTTTATCTTAAAAAAAAACAAATATTGTCACTTGTAAATTTTTCGCAAAACTAACTTCTTTGTATAATTTAGCCTTAAGTAATTTAAATTCCGCAATTTTGAAAATTTACATATTCAATTTTTGGTTCTTGATATACTGGTAAAACTTAGGATACAAAAATGTGTCTACCAAATTTATGCATGTAATATTAATAATTTATAAATTATCATTATTTTTCGGGGGAAAATGGGCGACAAACAGTAATAGAAGCATTTCATGAACAAAGTATTTGTGTGAATATATTTAACTATAGAACCAGTTAACGAAGTATGCACCTTTCGTTCTGAAACACCCTGTATGTAGCTACATGTACAATTTTACGTTTGTAAAGTAGGTATTTATAGAATTTATTGTATTAATAATTCCCTGTTTCTAAGTGCATTGGTTTATACATTATGGAATTTGTAAATTAGGTGTTGCAGCTTAAACTCTTCAAGGAATAACAAAAATGCCGCTTCATTAGTAACGTATACTGTTGGACATACACTATAGGTGGGATATTCGTTCGTGGCAATTGAGGTTCATGGCACTTGAGGTTCATGGCACTTGAGGTTCATGGCGCTTGAGATTCATGACATTTGAGGTTCATGGCGCTAGTTGTTCATGGCACTTGTGGTTCATGGCGCTTGAGGTTCATGGTACTTGAGGTTCATGGCACTTTAGGTTCATGGCACTTGAGGTTCATGGCACTTGAGGTTCATGGCACTAGAGGTTCATCGCACATAAGGTTCGTCGCGCTAGAAGTATATGGGACTTGATGTTCATGGCACTTGAGGTTCGTCGCGTTAGAGGTTCATGGGACTTGAGGTTCATGGCACTTGAGGTTCATCGCGCTAGAGGTTCATGGGACTTGAGGTTCATGGCACTTGAGGTTCATGGCACTTGAGGTTCATGACGCTAGAGGTTCATGGCACTTAAGGTTCATGACGCTAGTGGTTCATGGCACTTGAGGTTCATGGCGCTAGTGGTTCATAGCACTTGAGGTTCATGGTACTTGAGGTTCATGGCACTTGAGGTTCATGGCACTTGAGGTTCATGGCACTAGAGGTTCATGGCACTTAAGGTTCATGACGCTAGAGGTTCATGGAACTTAAGGTTCATGACGCTAGAGGTTCATGGCACTTAAGGTTCATGACGCTAGTGGTTCATGGCACTTGCGGTTCATGGCGCTAGAGGTTCATAGCACTTGAGGTTCATGGTACTTGAGGTTCATGTCACTTGAGGTTCGTGGCACTTGAGGTTAATGGCGCTAGAGGTTCATAGCACTTGAGGTTCATGGTACTTGAGGTTCATTTCACTTGAGGTTCGTGGCACTTGAGGTTAATGGCACGGATGCTAGTGCAGTGTAGAAGTACTTTACTCGAAGGTACAGTCACGTGCAAAGTTTATTTTATGATACCATGTTGTGTGTGTACAGTCACTTATGGTGGAGGTAAAAATAAGGTTTTCCAGTATTTGGCAAATCCAAAAGAACCAATGATCCACCTATATAACAGTCGCTAAATAAACAGCCAATATGAGACAGCCCGCACACAGGACAGCGATCAGCCGCTGCATACATATCAAACTACATCCCTTAGTTTGGAACCTGTCCTATCAGAGCAATAAATTTTGTAACTTTACAACAACACTTCCTAAACTTAAAACTGCTACATTCTACAACTCATTATAGTTACACGGCAGTGTCGATTGTTCGTCGGATTTTGTAATATTTAGATAACGAATTGTTTAAACAAATTCTTCCTCTAATTTATAAAATATGTTATTGAAAACTCATAAAACAATTACAAACCAACAGATTAATTTAACGTATACACTCAGCAAGTTGCTGACAAACGCCTAAAGCAAATTTAATACAACGCAGATCTCGTAAATTCCAATGAAGATAATTTCTCTCAAATCGAATAAGCTATCACTCGTAACTTTCAATATTAATTAAAAAACTTCCATTATGAAATCATAAAAATTAATCGAAAACGGAATTATTCATCAATGTTTTAACATTGTTTCTGTTTGTTCAAACTGTAAAATATAATGTTCAAACATTAAACAACCTAATTTCACGTAACTGTTCACTAAATGTCTTCTTGTCAGCACTCTGACGTAGCGTCCGGTGTGAGCTCGAGAAGATCGTGTGGGTAGGTGATATCGGCTGTCTTGCCGGGGACGATAGTTTGTGGTGTGGAATGGTGACGGCGGGTATTTCAAAAGGTATGTGATAGGCTGTTCTCGGGTCATAGAAGGGGAGATCGGGGACGCAATAGGTATAGGGGCGAGGTGGCGGAGTGAGATGAATGAGTGGTCGCCACACAGGTGAGGTGCTTCCTTGGCCCTTAGAAAGGCCTTTCTCTAGAGCGATGGCCTTGGTTAGCTGCTGGCGTTGTTTTCTGCTTATGCGGCGCTGTATCCGTCTCACATCTCTCCTCTGTTGGTTTCGTCGCCTCCCCGACATTAAGCCAGGGGTCCGCCGGTTAACCACTACCCTACTATTTTTCCCTATCGGGAGGCGGTGTAGTGGTTGCTCGCCGGGTTTCCCCTATTTAACTGTTTCCCTGTCGGGAGGCGAGTTTGGAGAATGGAGTAGTGAAATGAGGCGCAGTACAACAATTTATATTGGATAATAGTCCCCTTGGTTCCTTTGAGCACCCTTGCTACTGGTAGTGATAATGTGTGGTAGATGATCTGGTGCCTGGACAGTCCACTGTCCAGGGAGAGCAGAGTGAAGCGTTTCTCTGAGAAGAGAAGAGAATGTTGTGAGTGTTCTAGGTCTAGTCTCCGAGGAGAGCTAGAAGAAGAGTCTGGTCTTTGTCTCTCTGGTGAGGGACCGAAGAAGAAGTGTGTTTTGGTTAGAAAAACGTCTGGTTTTATAAGTTTTTTGGGATGTCGAACAATGGAGAAGCCATTGTCCGACTTTGAATATTATGCGATCCAATCACAGGCCGGCTAGAGGCGTGGGTGGCTTAGCGTGCTGTGATTGGGTCGTACAATCTGAAGTTTTGGTGTTCGGCGAGAGACCGTCCGCGGCCCCTCGCGAGTTGAGGCTGGACCAATCACGAGCTGCCCTTTACTGTTCGACAGTAAGGGAGATGTAGGTGTTTGGTTAGCCCAGGGTTTCCGGTACAGAGGTCCGGGAGAAATGCGGGGAAGTGTTCTCAGTGTTTGGTGTGACCAAACGCTGAGAAGTGTTGGATTGAGTGAGCCGGGTGAATTAGTTCCAATGTAAAGGGCGATGGCAACTCTCAGTGAACGAACGAGAGAGATACCACGAAGGTATTTATTTTCTTAGAGGAAATGAGATGGAATGCATGATACAAAGATTAACAGTATTTTAGACATTTATCTCCATTTATTACAAAATTTGACTGTTATTTCAAAATATATAACGTAATAATTGTACTTGTTATGATTAGGACATATTTATAGCAAGGCTGAAAGTAGATGAACATTTAATCCATAAAACCCGACTTGCATGCAATTGCTTTTCAAAAGATTAGAATAATGGGACATAATAACCTTGTAAGCAATAAATCAATAATTATACATTAGTTATTATTGGCGCATTACAATACTCCAAAAACAAGCATTTATGTAGTCTTTTTAACATATACATGTACTTTAACACCGACAAATGTAACACAATGAGTGGAAATAAATATAGGATATTTTGTTAATCCCTAGAAAGAGTTTTAATTTATTTACATAAAATTAAAAATTGGAATTTCTAAGATAGTAAAATATCTTGATATTTCCATACATACATTTTAAAAGACCTGCTGGTTTATGCAGCTTCCCCTATATTCCTGTAGAACACTGTCACTGTACACTCTTATAAAATTACGTTCTTTTAGACTACATGTTTGGTATATATACAAAGCTAACATGCCACCAGACAACCTTGTATTATCTCTGTGTAATACAGCACAACATCAGCTGTTTATAAAACAAACCTTTGTGAAGTCACAATTAAGGTGTTATGACGTCATACAAAAAATACGATAATTAGCTGGAAGCTGCTCAATGTAGTGTATAATTTCCTTTAGATGGGTACTTAAAATCAAAATGGTGTATCCTTTTTAAAAGGTCGTATATTTTTCTTTTGCTTTCAATTCATTCGACCACAAAATAAATTTAAGATATTTGACAAACAAATGACCCCCATTTTAAAGTTGTAAATAGTTTCTCCTATGTAGGTTTGCACTACAGGAGAACGTTTGTTGCAACTAGCACCTCGCAACAACTCATGGTTTTCTACAAATAATCACAGGTATTTCAATAAATTTTATTCTGTTGTAAACAGATTTTATAGATTAAATAATTATTTCATGTGAAAAATATACGACATAGACTGGGAATCGAACCCAGGATCTTTGGCTTTACGCGCCAATGCTCTACCAACTGAGCTACCTTGATCGCTACCCAACGATAAAATAATAATGTACTAGCTTGGTAAAATATTGTATAAGCGTTAAAATCAATAAATAATATGTATTTTATAGGTTGATTCTTCGAAATATAAAAAGGTTAATCGATTTTGATTCAACATATAATACAATTATCTCTTCATTCACCTTAGGGTAATACATATTGGTTAAATCTTCATATATAGAACAAAAAATGTTATATTAAATGTAATACAGTTCTTAACCTAGAAATTACTGTCTTTATTTTTTTTTAAATATCAATCAGATCCTTCCTTCAAAATGTGACAATAATTGTGCCTAGTGAATGGTAAAATTTATTATAATTGCTAACCTAGAGAAGAATTTGAATCAATAAAAAGACTTGCATTCAATTTGCTTTTCAGACAATAAGAGTAAAGGAACACAATAAAATTGCTGACTTAGACGATGGCGACAGTCAATAAATAACTTGGTACATATTTAAACAGTATCCTCCACGTGGCGAATATTCTACAAATGGGTCGTTATTTAACTTTCTCAGCGCATGCGCATTACGACGTTCTAAATATAAGCTCTTATATAGTCCTTGCACAAATACATTTACTTTATTACAGACTACTGTAACAGAATGGTCTTGTAAAGCTAGCATACTACAACGTCAACACGGTGTTTTAATTAATAAGTGATGCTATAATTAGTAAGGCTCTATGTCTGATATTATACTCATAGACATTCAAGGATAAGTGCCAAGAGAGGTGTTTACAACGGCTAGAATGTAAATTAGAATATTGTTAATGATCATAACAAATTTTCGAATGAATTCGTTTTCAGTATCAAGGTCACTATTAGTTAAAATAAAGTAGATTACCTTGTTTCCGTCAAGTGGTCTCTTTTTGTGTTAGTGACGCGTTTCGGAACTTTTATCCCCTCTTCAGACACATCTAATAGACGAGGACCATGGTCACACGAACCTACAAAATAACCTGAAAACAATTAAAATATGTTCTAAAGGTAGATAATAATATATGAATGCAGTCGAGGAGTATGAGATTTATAAACTATTCAAATCACGAGATGCAAATGGCAAACATCGATTATTGAACGACCAACTTAATTTCGACCTAAATACCTTGTATGAATCGGCGATAAGAATTCAATAAACCCCCGGTAAGAACAGGTTCCGAGTGCGCGAGGTAACAGACTCTCAGTTGCCGTCCGGTAGCCGGAAGGTATACACCTAAACGTACTTTTAATGTGATATGTGTGTTTTGTGTAAATAATTTTAGTGTTTGACGACCTCGGTTGAGTAATATATTTATGTTGTGTCTGAAGATGGGATAATAGTCCCGAAACGCGTCACACAAAAAAGATGTCACTTGAGGCAAACAAGGTAAGAAACTTATTTTAAATTTTCGAAGTCTTCTAGAACATGATAGAGAATAGAATCCACACCAGGAGTCTTTGAAACGACGGCTACAAAAAATGATGCCCTTACGAATGTAACTCCTGCTGTTTTTCATATAATGATTTAAAAGTAATATATCACTTGTAATTAGATATTGTAACTTTGGATCGTTCTGGGGAATATCTAACCTTACTCTGATTTTGTGACAACACAGTGACGTTTCGACAACAATGAAAAATCAAAGTACTGCAATATCTACATTAATTAGACAAATCACTTACATCAAAATATGGATTATTAATATCAAACGAATGTGTACTTTTAAAATAACGTCAAAGACTGAGGTTCATTTTGGCATCAAACATTTATCAATGTTGGTTTACTTGAAGATGCAGTGCCTTTCGATGTATCACGAACACTAAGTTTTCGACTGTTTCCATACAATCTTCCTGCGGCGCGCCATTTTGTTTTCACTGTGTAAAACATATAATACCTAAGCTCCGACGTAATTGTCAAACTTTAACAATAAGCCATATAAACCTTTAATTTTTCCCTACGTATAATATGTAACTTTTTCGAGATAAAAAAATCAGATCCAATTTTATCATACTATACAAATTACTAAGCCATATAAAGTGTTTAGTTTTGCGAAATTTAGGCAATCAAATCAACGTGAATAGAAACTCTTTATAGGTTAACTTAAAGATAATTCTTTGCTGTTGTCAATTCTCAAACAAAACAACAAGATATAACGCGTTTGATAAATTGTAACACCTGTTTCAAATTATTTTTGTTTCAAAACTTGTTATTTACCAACAGAAATGACGTTATTGAAATGATTAATGTATTACAAAATAACTGTTTCCAAGGAAACCGAATAATTTTCGGCAAATTTGTTGGTAACACTGTTTAATTTGACATCACAATCAACATAATCGCCAATATCGTAAGAAATACGCGATTGTCGCAGAAATACCTGATCAAATTTAATATAAGATAATTTACTGATATAGTTTAGAAAAAATGAATTCAGGTTTCTATAACTTTAACGGAAACACTAATCCCTTGTATTGAAAAGGTTTCTTTTGAACTAGACGAAGCTTGAAAATTCAATATATTTTATCTCCTCCATCGGTGTTTCCATTGGTTTTCTTTGATGATATTGTTCCTTTGAGATGAACCACTCAGGAATGTCAGTTATGTCGGTATGTAAGAAGATTGGACAAGGGTTGTTAGGGTGAACAACTAAGAGGTTGTATTTGTGGACTGGTTGAAGGCAATTACTTGTTCCAGAGATACGTATATATTCATTCGATAACATAATGACTGATAAAGTATGTAGAGAAACCCTCCAACCATAACTTCTGTCCATTTTGCTCTTTTTATTAGTTTTTTTTAAATCATAAGAAATAATAATATGCAAAACACAACTTGTTAATATCATTTTCCTCAAAAAGGTGCATGAATCTGTTTAAAGAAAAAAAGTTGGATGTAAAGGTTTTGGAATCAGTACGTTAGGAATTTTAAAATGCGCAAAAAATTAGGTGAAAAGATCACAGAAATTTTATAAATAAACTTATAACAATTTTTTTTTTTTTATTTTGTTTCAAGATATTCAACAATAGTTTGTTTTATTTCTTGGAGATTCAAACTTACCTCCATTCCTACGGGCTTCACTTGTAACACGTTTTACTGTTCTTTCAGATATGTTAAGGCACTCCGCAGTCCTTTTCACAGATGCCATAATATCATTTGCATAACCGGTCTGTTTGCACTTGATGTGAATTGTTTTTGTGATTTTCGAATATATGGGGATTTTGGAATTGTCTGACTTTGCTACTAAGTAAAATGAAATAAGAAATATTAAAGGTTATTAATTTTGTCACCACTATCAACACTTACACACACACTGTTTAAACACTGTAAACACTAAAAAACTCTTAAAACGAACTCTTCTTGCCCGACACGAATTAAATACTGACAACTAACTCATAGACTTCCAGAGATCTCACATCTTATTTACACACAGACTGCTATAATTAGATAATTTTTGATAAGTCCAAATAAACGCGTGAGCTTTGGGAATCTTTTGGTTTGTTTGTGTAAGATAGTCCAGCGATTGCAGTGAAGGATGAGTGCACACTGAATTAAAAACTTAACGACTGTAAATATTGACACATGATGAGAAAACGTTGACAACACGTGACTATCAATGACTTACTTTATTTTATAGAAATAAATTAGAAACTACAAAATGCAATTTGTGTAAACCAAATTTGTAGAAGAAAACAATTATTGCTGCTATAATAAGTGATAGTATGCTCTATTTGTATTAAGCCGAGACTATCACTTATTTGTAAAACCGTTATTTTTGTTTACGGTTAAATCGATATATTTCATTATGAACATATTTCACCACCAAATGAATCAAGATACTTTAAAATGTTGATTAAATGAATCAGCAGATATCAAAGCCAACTTCTAATAACCGGTAATAAAAAAAAGTAAATATTTCACTACATATTGATGTATCAACAAATCATTATTTACAATCTCTTGGTGATTTTAAGGTGACATGAAATTATCACTTATGAAATGATCACAATGAAATTATATACTATGAAGTTATCACTTATATGAAATTGTCACTTCATTAAACCTGAGATGAAATTGACTGGCTAATCAACTTGCAAGAGGGATTACGTTGTCATGGGACATCAAATTAAATCTCAGTACTTGTCACCAAAATTAATACAAATAAAATGTTTTTAGAATGGACGATTTTTTTTCTGCAGATCAGAGCATACAGATTTGGAATTCATAAGATATTAATTGTAGCTCAGAAGTTATAGAATATATTTACTATTACAAAAATGTTTTTGAGTTTATAAAAAATGTTAAAAAATTTGATTATATATTTTTGTTAAAATAAACTACAAAGATAAACAAAACAAATTCTCAAGTCAAAGTTAATTAAAAGACTAAATGAGTTAAATATTTTGCAACTGGAAAGAGGTGAGTGCCTTCGAGGTATGAAGAGTACTGGACTGCCTTCGAATTAGGCTATAAAAGAAAATAAATAAAGATGGATAAATATCCAAATTTGTGTTTACTTTGTGTTTATCATAAAACTAGATATCTTGAATCACTCAACGTCGACGAGTACTTACATTTTTAACCAAATATCAAATTTTCATTCTTTTGGAGTGGTTTTTTATTATCAATCCTCATAACAATATGCATGCGATTTAAAATTTTTTTAAATTAAAGTAGTACGTTTTTGGAGTTACACATTATATTAGTAAATTGAATACTGTAAATACAATTAATTGAAAAGAACCGAAAATACTAAATTGATTTGCAAAACGATTTGTATGTAATTGAATTAATAGACTGTCTGGAATACAAACACAACAACAACTGTCGGTTATGTCTTGCTTAATATTTATTTAGTTATCTCATTGAAGGACATGTGTTGCAAACAGGTCGCTATTTAGTTATGTTAGCTTTGCTAATGAGAGTACATTAAATGCAAGCTATTTATGCCCCTTGTACAGATACATAGCTGTTAATAATGACAACTGTAACAGAATTCTCTTATAACATAACAACAAGTCTTTTAATTAGTGAAGGATGATAATGGACGGCATTAGGTTGAGAAGGCAACTTACTTTTTTGATAAGAATACCGTGATTACTAAATGAATGTTTACATAAATAATAATTATGTACTAAATAAATGTCTACATAATAACTAAGTTCAAACTCTTAAATTATACCACAATACAAAACTTACCTCTATAATAAGTATTTCTAAGTGTTTTGATTGGTTGTTAAAGGCGTCCCTTGTCTGATAAAGAGTAACACCTTAAACGTGATTTGAATCCAACCCAGAACAAATTATTTGGTGAAATTTGATTCGTTCCAACCTGTTCTATGGAGTGTCCATTTTACAAACACGGCGGTTGACTTGTGTAGAATTTGGCGAGGTTTTACAATATCCAAGTAAATATGTATATTCTGCAACATATCAGACACAAAGAACGCATATATTACAACATAAATGTGACAATAACCCTATTGATAAGACTAAGTGGTCTAATTCAAGATGAACCCAAATATTTCATTCCATTTCTGTTTTACAGGCGTGAAGTTAATTTTAATTAATTTTTTTTTTTCTGATTCAGTTTATCAATTTTTTGATTTATTCAGTAGTCGTTTTTAACCCATACATTTTTTTTCACCCTTAAAATATTTATTTAATATGCCATCATATGTGCTCAGTATAATTGTAGTATGAATATTCGAACAAAGAACTTCTCCCAAGGTGATTATATTTCTACGGTTTTACAGAATGATAAATAAGACCACTATGCATTAATTACAATCACTTTGAAATTTAATGAAGAACAGATAGTGTCTCTATTTTAAAGAATTCACAAAACAAAATGCAAGTTATAATACTTCAAGTTTATTATCATACTACATCTACCAGAAACCTTCTTATCGCCTAAAAAGATACCAATCTCCGGAAAAAAACATATTTGCTTCAACCCCTTTACAAATACTACTTTTATAGTTTACCGTATAGGCAAACCGATCAAATAAATCAAGAAAAAACGTTTTTAACATCAGATTTAAGAAATTATTTCGTCTACCCAAAGAGAAGGTACATTTTAAATATAAAACATAGCTTTTATGAACATAACAGGTACAGATATTCATTTTGTTATAAATTATCCTTCTGCAATCTCTATTCTTTACTGAGCTGCCTCCAGCAAGTTTATTTGTCTTGTTGATAACAAACATAGTGCTGTCCTTAGTTTGACGTCGAAACATTCTGCTTATGACGTCACAAAGGTTCCTTTCATAAACAGCGCCTTTGTATTGTCCTATGTACAGACAATACAAGGATATCTGCTTGTATGTTAGCTTTATGTGTAAAGATATAAATATCTTGATCTTGTAAGGCCGAAGTTGATAGTTTTATAACGTCATTTTGTTTTATTGGCTATTAATGTTAGTGTGTATTAGTAAAAAGATAATATTTAGAATGCTGCTAAAATTATGCAACACTAATTAACGTCCATTTCCACTGTATGCTTTACAGATAGCCACCATTACTTCATTTACTGGTCAACGTTAGTGGCCTACTGTTTCCAACACTACAATCGCTTAAATTACGTGGAAAACCTCTTGGATGAGATTTTTTAGTCAGTTTCATTTGATACAGATAAAATGTGTTTAGTGTTTCACAAGCTCAGATAAACTTTCGGATAATCTAAATTGATATTATGTTAGAGTCATATCGTGAAATATAATTATGGATATAATAAATTGAAAGACATTCGTAAATATCCCTCAAAAAGGGATTTTTTTTAACTGAACAACAGAACTATGGGAAGTTGTCGTAAAGTGAAATAAATAATTTTAAAACAACGCGTTTCTCAGCATTTAAATAGTTCTTTGAATGAATTTTTAAAAAATGTAATTTCAATCACAGCTTAATAAATCTATTTATAGAATTTAATAAGGGATCAAAATAAATAAATTTAATATTCTAAAGTGTTTGTTTTTGACGTATTATTTCTTGAGTTATGAACAATTAAGTGCATAAAAATCATCCCTACGACAAAGGGCTAGTTTAAGAACTCAGAACATAGTCAACTTTGGTCTCATCGAAAATAGTGTAACATAAATTGAAAGGAATTTAAAAATACATTAAAAATAATTCATATTTTAATAGACAATAATTTTAATAAATCAATTTTCAACTTTTTCACCTCTTCCTTTTAAAGGTAACCCTCCCAAGAACTTTGAACTTATAGATTACCTAAAAAGTGAATATTTTAAAGCTCCTTTCAATAGTTTATGTTGACACTTTTATTTTTCCATTTTAGAGTTTATATTTATTATAGTGAAACTCTCAAAAGTGGCCAATTTTATAGGTTAATTTTGGATGTACCACCAACAAGAATGATTTGTGCATCCTTAGATCACTTCCCCAAGTAACTAATACACTTGTATTACTACAGTGGTCAAATGGAATTCGCTTAGTGTGATGGGTAATACGATTTGAAAATAAATTAGATCCCTTACCAGTCATGAATATTGAGAAAGCAACGGAGGGTATTTAGGGTAAGTTCTGTCATGAAATCAACCTTCAAGTCTGGGTTCATTACTTTCAAATAATAATTTCAGTTTACATAAACACTATTTTAATGTTATTCTTACATATATCATCTAGTTGATTTTAGCATTCATTAATCTTAATACAACTCTCTTGCTACAAGTACTATTGATAATTCATGTAATTACTATTTATTAATAATTGCATTTTATTATTTCCCTTATAAAACAATTACTTCAATTGAAAACGTAAACCCAGAATCGTTCCAACTATACGCTCCTTTAAATACATAATATCTTGCTCATCCTCTTACAAGATCTTCTAATAGGTTTTCTCTCTCTATCTCAAGCCCGGCTGTCTTCTCACACTCACCGGTCCCTCCTGTAACGATTGGGCCATATAACAGTGAGGTGTGTATATATAGGCTTTTGGGCAAATATATAGCATATTTGCCCAAAAGCCTATATATACACACCTCACTGTACTTCCAATGTAAGCATTTCTTCACATCTTGTTTTCTTTCAAAATAGTTGGATTTCATTCTGACTTCAAAATAATTTATTATTATTTTTATTAAACTATATTCCTTATTAATAACCGTTCAAAGATCTAGTTATAGATCGTCATCAGATGCTGAATAATGTACTTTGATTCTTCGAATTTGGAGTAGTAGTTACATTTCAGGTCTATTTATAAAACCAGAAACATTGTAACACAGGATATTTGTGTATCTGACTTGTTTCTTTATCATTATTAAATCTATTTGATTAATTTCCAAGATATACTCGGAATGACAAAAATTCACAGACGAGGTTAGGTTGACACAAAACGGCTAATCGACCTACAGTTTCTATTTTAAAAAAGAAGTCCGTCTTTGCTTTTAATCGATAAATAATCCCTACAGTAAATGATCCATTACCTGCACCACATTTTGTTATAAAAAAACCATTAACTTAACCTTTATTATAATTGTCTCACTAATCTACTCTAACAGAAGTTTGAAATGTTTCATAAATTTGTTTAAAACTAATGAATCGTAACATAAACCTCAATATCCCCCCACAACCCCCGCTCAGCACAGTTTATATAAGATAGTGGTGAAAACTTTAGCTATTACCCCTCCCTCCTCCCCACCGCTCGCTGAATGATTGCCTTCAGAATGTATCGTGACTGCTTAAACTAATGGAGAAGACGTGCTATCGGAAGTTTAATGGTGAAACCGCGGCTGTGAACGTTATACAATTTCCTTGCAGCGTTTCAAGATTGTCAATTCGCGATTAAATTAAATGTAAAACAATGAGATAAAAGATGTCTGAAATTGTTACTTGTTTAATTTTAAAAGATTTGTAGATTAATTTCATGATAATTGAATAAAATGAAAGGAAATTCCCCAAAACCACTAAACTACACAAAGCCTGTAGTTATTCTACCTTACGTAGATTTCAGTAGCACTGCTATCATCTTCACACTAAACTTAATAACTACAATTACTACTGCAGCGAGGCGTTCCCTCTAAACGTCACCTGATCCCCTCAGCCAATCACAGGTTCAGGTGACAGTACTATATAGTCTTTGTTTTATTAGTGTTTTAATGTGATTTGGGGAAATTTTCTTTCATTGTGTATTCACCACAGACAATAATAGATATTTTATTTTAAAATATATTTTTTAAATTATCTATTTTGAATATTCATCACGATTTATTCCACAAAGTCGGAAGCCAACAAATGACAATCATGACGAAGTCAAATGTTTAACTTTTTACGCGAATAACTTTCTCTTTTGTCATTATGAAGTGGAAAAAATATTTTGAACAAAAAAACGTTCTGCATCATTTACAATTTGCTCAAAAATTATTTTTCGAGATACAATTTTTTTTGATGTTAAGAAGATTTCCAAATATTTTGTTATACAGAGTGTTCGAAATAACTGTGACGGTTGTTTTATTTGATAAATACAAAATTCACAAAAAAACTTTAAAACTTAAATTCTGGATTTTAAAATTAAAACTAGAAACACGGGCACTTAAATGTTTAAAAATTCAAGCAATATAGAAAGTCGATGTGTCTTATTTTTAAAAACAAATTCACATGGAATTTTTATAGAGTTATGGTGAAAAGTTTAAAAACATTTCTGATATTTTTGTTTATTCTGTAGGCTGAGGAATAAAAGAGTTATCGACAAAAACAAAATTCATAATTATAAGATAATTGTCTAGAACATCCACTGGCTCAAAACACCAGCTCAATTGTATTCAATCATTTAGAGTTAAGAATTTAAGAAATTGAAATTTGATGCCGCCATTTTTTTTTATTACAATTTTAAGTCCAACGGTGAAAGAAAACTCGAAATTAGCGTCCTAGTATATTTTTTAAATCAATTTGACAAACGAAAAATTTACTTTCTGACCGCCATTTTGAAATTTAGTTTTGTTATGAAATAGGCTCAAAATGTATATTGACAAAATCCTTTGTTTACTATTTTTGACGCAAAACATGTATCTCTTATGGTTCTTTCAGATACAATACTACCCATTCAACTACCCCCATCCCATATTTACAATTTGGTTTCATCAAAAACGTGAGAAAAAATAAAATTTCAATAATATGACTTGAAAAAATGTCCGTCTTACAGAGAAAAATTTGTTGAAACTGTCAAATAATTTATTTGCGACTAAATAATGAACTTTTCAATTTCTCAGTGAGACGAAACAATTATTTAAGATTTACTAGAACATTTATTATAAAAGTTAGGACTGTTGAGCTCTCTATTGGAATTCCATAAAACTATGAAAAGAAATAATTACGACTAAATACAGAACTTGTCATTTTCCTCAGTGTTTGCTGCTATCTAGCAGAATTCTCATAAACTACATATTTATTATCAACCTCAATGCAGATTTATTTATATTTCAGTTAGTGCTGCTACCTTCCTTGAAATTTAAATCTGTACTTGGGTAAAGTGCTGCTATGGGTTAAAATGAAACTATTTCATAATATAATATTCATCCATTCATTTTAAATCATAATTTTTTTTAAATAAAAAACGTAAAGTTAAAACAGTGCATATAATTTGTTTTCTATCTATCTAAATTTAAGACATGTTGAGATGATTCTAAAAGTGTTGACCCAACCTTTAGAGAAATTTTATCTGTCCTTCCGTCAATTGAAATTTTTGTCACACTTTTCACAGGTGATCTAAATGATTGTTTTATATTTTTCGGTTTCATATAAAAATCTGAGTTGGTCACACATTTTAGAAGATACTAATCGGATTTTGATGAGACTCATTAAGTTTCTGCTCTGATTACAGATTTGTATTCGAGTTTATTTTATAATAACGAAAACTAAATTCTATAGTACTCAAATTTGTAAAATTTCAATCCCTATATAAAGACATTCATACCATTTTCGTAATGATGTCTGTTCGTTTATCAATGCAATATCTCACAAACGGGTCTTCTGATTGACTGCAAATTCTAAAGTATAACTTTGAGTTTTTTATCATTTAGTATGATTACATTTGGACAACATTTTATAAAGGGTGGTGATGAAAACCAGATTGTTCAAAAATTTTTGATTTACTTTCTATTTTATGAATTTCATTATTTTCCTAATTTTAAGATCCAAGTTAGATTTTGACGTTAGTATCGAATTTGTTATAATTATTTTTTAAATTTTAATGTAACAGCAGATATTGCTTGTTGAAACTCCATATTCAAGGATAAAATAAAGCAATAAAGCTATAGTTTCAAAATGATTTAATAATATAAATGAACTACAATTGTTTCGCCTTGCGGCATCTTCGGGCCCGTAATGCCGTAAGGCGAAACAATTGTAGCTCATTTATATTATTAAAACATTTTGAAACTTTAAGCTTTATTGCTTTATTTTATCCTTGTTATAATCGTTAGAGAGTGTCATATATTTTTTAAACAATGGATTGTACGAATAACAAAGAAGTAAAATTTGACACATGGGTCATTACATTTTATGCTAAATAAAGTAAGCTTAAAGGGTAGAATTAGGACTTGGAAAAAAAATTCTGACAATTAAATAAAGGTCTTATTTGTGCGAAACTTGTAACATTTGTGTCCATTTTGTATTTTTCTGGACCTTTAAGATCCTCAAAATGGTTTTAATTTCCAACATTCAGAACATTTTGTTAACACTGACCAATTTTTAAGAATCTTTAATACGGAGTGAGTTTTAAGTCTCTGCCCGCAGTAGCTTTTTTATATGGTTTGAAGATAGAAAATTGAAACTCCGCTGACTAGCTTCACTCGTGAACGACCTTGATCCGTCTTGCCTATGATGCGCGCGCATCGCATCTTATACGGTGATCTTAATGAGATCCCCAATTCCTGTGGATTCACCACACACCCTGTATGTATTAGTACTGTGCTTAACTATATTTTACGAAATAACTTTGCAGATACGCCTACAACTCACTAAAAACGGATAACAAGCAACGATGTTTGTATCTTCGCCATTACATTCAAAAGTTATCACTGCTAACTGGAATAATAAACTAATGACTTGGATTTATATCCTTTAGTGACTGCAATTCAATTACGATTTCATGTCAACATATCTCCATGAAATGGTGAGATCAAACACTGATATTTCCCATAAATCAATATAATGAGTAATACTCTTGTAGACACGGCTTTATATGCAATGCTTTAGATGATGCGAAATTGAATCATGGGCACGTGTGGTATGCACAATTCCGGTAAATTTGAAACTATCACAAGTTCCCTGATATTGAATTGTCAAATTACTAAAGGGAAGAGAATTTGATGTAAGTATTTGTATTCAAGCTGTATTAGAATTACGATTTATATGTATTAGATGGGCTCAGCAGATTCAGAAAGTTAAAAGATATAAATACTTGTTTCTTTTAAAGCAAACTGTATTGATTCTCTAAGGCGACTAACTTATGTCAGCTGTTATAATTTGAAACGTTTTCTTTGTTGCTTACAGACAAAACTTCTCGGTCATCATCACCTTATAAGAAAAAGGTAGAAATGAACATGAAATAAAGATGCTTAGACCTTGAATAATTAATTATAGTCCTAAAAGAACCCGATAGAGTCTGGATCTTAAAATAACATGATTTGGTTAAGAGAAACTTTGCTACCCCTTGGATTTGAGTATAGCAGTTATTCTGACAACCTAAAGGGTGGACAAAATTAAACAGAATTACAATGAAGTTAGATTGCAGAGACAAATAACATAGAGATCCACCTGTTTAGTCAGAGCAGGGATCAAGCTTCACCAATTGTAAGTTTTCAAACAGCAAATGTACTTTTATATTGCTCAACCTTTGTTTAGACCTCTAACTATTCAACACATTGAAAGTCTCCAAATCTCTTATAACGTCAGTGTCGGAAAGCAATAAGAGTTGGTCAAGACAGGAAAGATGAATCTATACCAAGGCAACTTGAAACAGATGTAGACCTAACTACGTTCCCTCGAAACTCCAACCCCCGCTAATTATAAGCAAGCTTCTGAGGTAGGTCTTTCTCCAAATTATACCTCTACTATTTCCTTAGAACATTCATTTTCTCACTTCACTGGAATTTCCACTAGATAGTCTTTCTTCGTGTCTCTATACAAGGTACTAATCCGCCTTGTTATAGATTTTATCTAAACTGACTTTCTCTTAAAATGCGGTCATACTAAATATTAATAACTACTAAATAAATGCAGTTACAACTTTAATAAGTTTTCTTCATATTTAAAAAAATGAACAACCATAGTTATCTTCTTTTTTTGTACAGACTGGAATAGTGTAATCCTTATATCGCAACAAATATTTCACTAAAAATCGAAAGAGCAAGTTGAGAGATAAATAGTTTGCTAATAGTATTCTATAGCGTTAATACTAATAATTCTTGAAGCAGCATTTTTAGATATGAGACATTTTATTTTGAAATATGACGATTTATATTGAAGCAAAATTTTATTAAAATCGTTCTAGCCGATTATTATAATGTCCAACATTTGTTTTTTTTTTTTTGTTTTTTTTTCAATTTGTCTGTGCCTGTGATTTTTAGATAAGGTGAGTATAATTTACAAACCTTATCTAGAGAAAGGCAATGCAATCCCGACGTACACTAGCGAGATCTACACCTTTTTGTGGTGTTTTGGGTTAGATCCCTCACTTTCATCTTTCCTATACTTTTTTTCTTTACCAACTATTTTTATCTTCCCAATGTAATGCTATTTGAGAGTTCCAGTGATAGAAACATTTAATGTATTGTTCTTGTCTCTTTCCTTTCTATGATGATTATTAAGATTGGTTATTTGCCTTTAAAAAATAAACTAATTTAAAACAAAATCAATTTAACTCTCCTAACACACATTTTATAATTATACTATATAATTATATTTTATTCTTAACTATATAAGTTGCGGACAAATACTATAATTCTTACATTATAAATTTTGTAAAACAATATTTTCTCTAACAAATAAAAATAATGTAAACTACCGGGCTGTTACATTCCTTATTAATCACCTAAAATAATAAAAACGTAAAGTTTCTAGAGACATCAAGTGTTTGATACAAAGCAGTAATAATAGCTATTAAATCTTGAGATACAGGGAAACAGTTATAGCAGTCATTAAGTTTTATCACCACATCGATATTACAATGTATTGTGATGGGTGTAAAACTTTATTACTGGGCTGAGTTATCGGACACGGTTTTTATATTTTTAAACCAAGCTGTGGTTTCTATAGTAAATACGGCGGGCATTGAAATGGACATAAAGCTTCCTTATTATATAATATTGCCGTTGTTTACCGTACTCAAATCAGTTATAGAATATAGTCTTGATTTATTTTTACTGATTACAATTTGTTAACATAAATGAGACTTTAAATTTACTGGGCATTACAGATATCTCAATGATAAAGAAATTAGGATTTATGGTGTAGTGTTGCAGTAAAAAAAAAATCGCTTACATCGAAAATCAATTATTAGTTATTGAATCAATGAATTCATTTCACCTAGTAGAGATTTTAATGGTCACAGGTGAGATTTTGTGGGGTACTACGCCGTTTTGTGATCATTTCCTAGCTTCTGTAAATTTTCGTGCAGAGTAACTTTGGACACAGTGAAGCTTCGACACACTTTTTGGTGTCAAAAGACAGTTCTGAAATAGTATGTTGATTTAAAAAATACAATATTACTTTCAAAAATTCCTGTGATGTTAAAAAAATTACCAAAATGTTGGGATATTTTCTCTTAGAAATAAACCAGGTAAAAATCCGATAATCGTGTGGATTGGAAAGATCATATTACCAGAAATCCATAATGATCCTCATACCCCTTATAAGAGAGTAAGTGAAATTCGAGGACGAAAGAAGGTTTCCACGGCTGCTACTAAACGCGTCAACGATGGTGTTAGTACATTTGATGAGGCGGCGCCTATGTAAGTATATATTGAAATAGTTTAAACGTGAACAAATGTATGAGCATCGATTTTGTGCTATCACCGATAATGGAGAGACTTTGGGAGGCAGTTATTGCATATTTAACACGTAAATATGTTACAAACCGTTTGGTATTGTACGAGCCAACATTATACATGAATACACATTATTTGTCCTTACCTGTGACACATACCATGTTTTTGTGACCGTGTGCGAAGGAGTTCTTGAAATAGTTTTTTTTCTAAAAGAAAACAATAACAATCTATCACTAAACATAAATAGATAAATTATGATGTTAACTATTTCTTTTTATCAAACAAAAGATAATTCTGTAGTCTGGTTCAATTCAATTAATAAAAAGTCCTTATTTCTCATATTTTATCGATTTTTAAAACATCTCTGTGGTAAATGAATAATATTAACCCTATACTGGTATAGTGGTTACTAGGCAACAAAACTAGAATTCTGGGGTTTGCAAAAAGAACAAATAGGATAATGTAAAAATATATTTGCATTTTGTCATTAACAATTTTAATCACAAGGCTTATTGTGTTAAATACAATATAATTTGAAAATAATTTAAAATTTTTTCCCAAAATGAGTCACAAAATTAATTATCTTTGAAACTATTCCATTTCTTTAAAAATCATTTCAAATATAAATGTATTAATTTTTATA
>OY740777.1:37322654-37373654 GCA_963513935.1 Aphrophora alni
ACTACTATTAATTGTAGAGAGGTTACTTATGCTTATTGAAGAATTTAAATCGGTAAATTTTGTTACCTAAGTTAGTATGTTATGAGTTGAATAACACAATAATATGAGCAGAAAACTTATTAATATGGTCGTTGTTTTGATATTTTGAATTAGATTATTCTATTTATCCAAATTGTTTTATATGAGTACTCAACATATTTCCCATTAATGAAAATTCATGTCTATATATTTTATTTTGATACTATGTTGCTTACGTACAGACGACAACGGCGAAAGACAGACGGCTTGTCGAAAATCCCTTTTTCGATTTCCGAACACCATGAAATGTGATGATCGAAATAAAGTGGTTTTCGTATCTGTCTATAACTAAATTTACCCTATATTTCGTTAACTAAGTAAGTAATTTATTTATTTATTCATAAAATGGAATTAAAACCAAGTTATCTACGTTCTGAAGTGTAGGCCTAAGTCTTAAATATTATATTTTTTAATTGTTAAAATATATTACAACCCGTTATAAGGATTTCAATGCTTCAAAATGATACTTCAGGGTAACTTTGATTTTTACAGATAATTTTACGAACAATAAAAACCTTACGTGCATTTAAATCATGCATGTTGTATTCATTTACAATTTCTAAATTTAATCCACACACTTTCGTACTCCCCTATACACACAATCAAATGAAGAAAAACAATAAGGTAAAAACTATTATAAAATCATAATTTAAAAATACGGTTTTGTGAAAGTCAATTGGAACGGTTTTAATGCAATCGCTCTAAAATGTAAAATGAAACCATAAAATAGTTTATATATCCCCAAATCTGTCCAATGATATCGACCCAAACCCATGTGACAAAAATGTACGTACTATAAAAATATATTTCTTAGTTAATTTGGAGAACTAACAAACTCAAATCAATTTTTGCTTATTTTTGCAAATCAACTCTTACTTATGCACACGGGAAAAAGACATTCCGCATTTTTTTAAAGAGTGCAGATACCGTAAAACCTCAATATTATGTTTTGTTCATTACATAACTTACCCTGCGGTATGTATACTAGTAAAAAGTTAACAACAATGTCATATTATAATTATCTTAAAACTTTCAAAATTCAGTATTTCTTTGAATGGTAGTTTTAGTAGTCAATAGTATGAGTAGGGCATATAAACTTGTTCGCTTCGTTTGCCGTTTTCGGCCTTCATTGATAATAGATTCAATTACATAAATGGGCACGTCTGTTTCGTCTATTTTGTAGATCTCTCTACATGAGTAGAAAACCTAAACACCTGTCAAAGTGCCAAGCTGTTTCCTACGTGATACATTTACAAAGGCTAAAAGTTGAACAGATATTATGTATTGGTACGTTATATATAAGAAAAGACATCATATGTATTGTTTTGATAATGAAGCGAATATAGTTTTGAATTATTTTTATATGTGTAATTATAATTTTGTCACAGTCACGATTAAATTTCACGTCACCAGTTGTTTTAACATTATACAAGTTATTGTAAGGTGTTTATTTTATTTACTGAGAATTTATTTTGAAATTTTTATGATTAATTTTATCAGTTTGCTTGATTTTTAAGTGATGAGAGTAATTATTGTTGATGTATTATTTATAATATATTAAATATAAAATATATTAAAATTAAAGTTAGAAAACATTGGTGATATAATTACAATAATTTTAAGTTTAATTTATTATTACTTAACCACTGTACGAAGTATTAGATAAATTTGATAATGGGAAAAATCGACTTGCGTATCTTGAATAACATTATCTCTTCATGACTTCAAGAAACTAAACCGTGATCATCGACAGATCGTTAGTTAGTCATTGTTATCTGTACTAAAGCACAATACGACTCCAAGCATTAATATATTAACAGGACATTTTGTATGAGATATGATATAGTGTTTTCATAAGAACCCTATTGAGTTTGTTTTAAAAAACTAAATGGCGGTTAATTTAAAAAGTTTTACGTTCAACTTAAAACACACTGAATTAGAATTACATATTTCGATTCTGCATGTAATGGTATCAAATAGAATTTGGTCAAATATAGCTTTCGTTCAACCACACACACACACACGCACCCCACACATATATATATATATATATATATATATATATTTATTTTGTTTAATCAGTAATTACTTCTAAACCGTTATTATTTCCACAAGAAAACAATTAGAAGAAGAGGATCACAAAATTACAAAACAGGAAACAAAAACTAAAGCGTTTTTAATAATCCAGCTATGTGTATTATATCTAATGTACATTTCGATGGCATTGACATCATCATCATCTGCAGAGTTTACAGATAAACTCATTTAGACTAAAATATACACCTAAAGGAAAGTGTTAGGTAGTATTCCCCACGGAACCCTAAGAGGTCTATCGGCGTAGACACGTTTTGCCACCGGTAGCACTTATCTTAAGGTTATTTTGTAGTCTGTATTCTCTGAGGATGACGAATATGATATCGAGATGTACTTTATTGTGGTACACTATAAATAAATGGATTATTAAAATACTTATATTTTGTTTCTTGTTTTTGTGGTTTGTCAAATCTTTATATTAATTACCAACTCGTCACAATTCTCCTTGAACTTTTAAATAAGACACTTCAACAGCGATGTTTAAATGATTCAATATTCCTCGTTATTTACATTTAGCACAGAAATTATTTATAGAAAAACTGGAAGAGTATAATGAATATGTCATTTACGAAGCCACGCAAGTACAGGTCGTAATATATAATTCATTCTGAAGAACCTCCCTGGGAATCTTCCGGTAGTTAAGACCATCCGTACAGCAATTGTCATCACTAAACTTCTAAAGAAATTCAAATCTTCATATACGTAACATCTAAAGCCGCGAGCAATAAAGGTAATCTCATATCGAGGAAATTGTAAATCACAAGAATAAACAGCACCATCGCTTTCATTTCAGTATTTTCTAAATTGCTCATAAACCGTATCGTTCCTTTACGAGCGGTTTGGCACATTTGTTTAGGTCATAAATGTTACATATAATAAACTTTACCTTTTGTATATCAAGATTTATTTGATCCATTTATAACAGAAAGCTTAACTTCAGGTTAACATCTTTTTTGATGTAAGTAAGAATAACTCCAAAAATAATAAAAAATGTATAATTAATTTATATTTATTACTTGTCCGAACGTATATTATAATTTTATGAATAAGGACAGATATTGAGGAAGAACATAAGGGGCTTGTAACGCCATGTGCGACATCACTTCGGGGGACATTATGTTTTTTGTTCGAATTCAAAGACAAAATGTATTATTGAGGTGATAAACAAGAATGTAATTTATAGTACATTTTTGTTTATTTTTGTATATAATGATATTAGAAACAAAATTATGTAATGCTTAGTTTCAGTAAAGAGGGATGACTTTGTTATGATGTTCAGAGTCCATAGATGTGGTTATTTTTATTTATTTATTCGATAAATGAAGTATAGGATAAATTTAGTAATCGTGAAAAATCTACTTAATTTGATTTCTTATCTTTGACAAGATTCAAGAAATCGGAAATTTTATTTTTGTCTCTGCCCTACTGGAAATCGTAACTTTACAAATAATACATTGTCTTAGGAGGTCAGATTTCGAACTTACATTCTTGACAATAACTGTAGAATTGAAATTTACACATTTTTTCTAGTTAAATGTGTTACAAATTGAATAAAATAGGAGGTACAACAAAAAACTTATAGTAATATCCAACTTCTTGACATTTTTAATTCGATTTTTATGAATTTAAACAGGGTTCTGTATAAGTACAATGTAGTCCCATATATAAAATTCAACACCCCTCTCCTAGTTTTATCAACCACTATCGTGCTTACGTACAGACCCAAAGGATATGGCTTACGGTAAGACGAAAATCACTTTTTCGGTGAACTATGAACCAAGATTAGTTACAAAATAAAGCTTAATTTTATGTATATTTCCAAACTATCCTATACCTTTTACTGGGTAAGTAAAACCCTATAAAGAAAGTCTTGAGTAGAGCAAGGATAAGTTAATTTCGTCTCATACTGTTGTGGAATTTGTTGAGAAGAATGGAACACTGCAGACTGAGATAATAGCATCATTTTATGAACTAGACCCTCATATAGACAATGTATATGGTGATACATAAATGATATGCGGAGTTCTGAATAGAGTCTGCTGTTAGTGCTATCTTATTTTTACAATAAATCGATAAGTACTGGAATCGATATTATATTTTAAATTAATGGTTAACTATATTATTGCTATAACTTATTCTGATATTTGCCATGATATGCAAATATAATTCTAGCGTAAATGGAGGGACGTTTAATATATAAAAATCTACAGTTTTTTACAGTTTTAATCAGGTTTAGACTACAGGATACGATCACTCGATCTACAACAGTTATTTGTGCAACTAGTGAGCAAAGTGGCACTTTTTTAAACGAGAAAAAAATGTTGACGCACTCGGCAAGCCTCGTGCGTCAATTTTATCGAGTTTAAAAAAGACACTTTGTTCACGAATTGCACATTATACTTTGTCTACAGTTGTTATTTTGTGACAAATAAAAAACATACTACAGCAGTAATACAATTTAATTACACATTAATTTAATACAATAGTGATCAACCTCGCGTCAAAACTGAGGTTATTTATGAATATTACAAATAACTTTGGTGTATTGTTGAGGAAACGGGATTGCCAACTTCAAAACTCGGCAAACGAAAAATACTCTCCGTGTGCATACACTGTCAATCATCTTTATGAATAATTACTTCCTTTTTCAACTTTAAAACGTTGTTTATTTATGTTATTTTACATGTAAGAATTAGTCTAACATACATACGGGACATTTCCTGTATATTATAAATCAATTCAAATAAACTTAACCTAAATTTCGTTTTGTTCGGTTGCCATTATGAGTGAGCAAAGCAGTGTGCAAAGTAGTGGGCAAAGTGAAACTGTTGAGAAATCAGCTGTTTTGCAAAAGAATTTAAATGAACAAAATGCCACTTTGTTAACAACTGTAGACAAATACATTTTAACATTCCCCACAACACCTAGGAAACGAACTTTTGAACGTTATATGTAGAGAATATGCTTTCAGTATATCAAATTATATTATGAGGCTAGGTAAGTACCGTGATAACTTTCATCAATTTTCATTTTTATTTTAAAACGATATTTTCATTGCATGATTTAAGTACCTAGTTTCTATTAATATTCATAATAATATTACCTTAATAAGTCTTGTGACTTCTTGTAGTGTCAGCCTTAGGTGTATGTGGAATTTATTTTAATGTACAACCATATCTTAGGAGTGAATAAGACCTGAAGATGGAGTTCGGTTCCGAAACATGTCGTTATAAATGACACACGAAGTTACAAGACGGATCTTTTTAAGGTCTTTTATTAATTCTAAATATAGACTTTTGTTTTTAAAGTCTCTTTGTTTAACTGTGATAAATTTTTAACAAAACATGAGTTTAAAACAAATCGTTTATTTTCACCATATTTTGCACCTCTCTGTCATTAATTGCACCTCGTATTTCCGTTAACTTTATTCTTGTATTTTACAATACAACGTTTACAAAAAACACGAAAATATCTCTCACTTCATTGTTTGAACTATCATTAGGGTTGTGAAGCTGTCGTTAAGGGATGATAAACGAGGTTTATAAGCAATGATATTATGTCCGTAGGAGTCAGGTTTGTGAGTTCAGTTTTTAGTAAAACCAATGACTACATAAATACTATAAGACACGACATGGCCATGTTAAATATTCTACGCTTATTCTTGAGTTGACCAATACCCGCTAGGTCGCTCTGCTAGAGAATCTGAAGTTGATGTGACTGGCGCTAGGTGGCTCTACGGTCAAACAATGTTTCAGGCGGGTAAGAGAAAACGCACTGATGCCACATATGGGACCAGAGATGCGAGGGAAGGTCGAGAGTCGCTTATCTCAGCGCACGAACTGACAACACTGACTATGCTGACGGAAGTAAGTGAGAATATTTGTGAGAGAGAGGTCAACAGTTGTACAGTGTCAACTAAGTGGGATGCGTACAGTCAAGCACCTGCTGCTAGCGCTTTCTCATAGCTGTGTGTCAAACTTGTGACGAACAGCACCAGTAAAGCGTAGACTATTTCCCTATCCTATGTCGTGTCTTATAGTATTTATGTAGTCATTGGTAAAACAAAGTCGACGTTAAACAGTAACATAGTATGTACGGTGGACCAAAATCTTTTTAATTAATAGGTGAACGAAATTATTACTTATTATTAAATAAAACTCATTTGTGTAAGATATTTTCTTTTTAGTTGTTAATCAGCGATTTAGTCATCGTCGTTTTAAAAAACATAACGTGTTTACTACAGTGTGCTGTAAAATAAATAAAACAATTAGAGAACTGTTTAAATCTAAATAAAATGATCTCTAGGCTGGATCAACAAAGTTTGATTTTCTCGATTACGATAAGACCAGAGTTTGCGATAAAATAAATGTTCAATAAGACTGTGAGGTGGTGTATGATATAAAAATAATCACAATCAAATAGGGAAAATATAACGTTTATTTTCTTTGTCATTATTTACTGTGGTTTAATTGTTATCAAAACTCCGTTGTTAATTAAATGTTTGAGAGTGTCCTTTCTCTTTAAACCTAGAGCAGACAATGTTGGAAAACGCTATAATTAGTTCCTTCTGAAGTTGTTATAATGCAAATGGTAAGATTATGATACTAAAATCTATCAAAACAACATTAAATATAGTCCAATTGTAAAGCTTTATTAATCTAATACAATTATTATCCAAGTATTTATTATTTCGCAGTAGTTAAGTTTTACAATACACCAATTTATTGTTCGACAAACTTTACTTGAACATTAATTATTTCTAATGAAGTACAAGATGGATACTTTAGAATTATGTGTTGTAAAGTGTTCAATAGGGTTTATATTGTTTTCCAATACGAACTGAAATATGACATTGTGTTTAAAATATTTATAGTTTAGGATTTATTCGTTTGTTATTTTTACATTATTATTAGGTTTTTTTTATTTAAACATTTTTAAAATTAACTTTAAGTATATTTGTTGATAAACAAAATTAATTCTGGTTATATAATGCCCGTTAAAACGACATATCATAGATTTCCTTATTATTATTTTTTAATGTAAAGTTTTCAAAGTATGTAGGGAAAAAATTGATAGTAATATGACATTGTCTTTAAAATATTTATAGTTTAGGATTTATTCGTTTGTTATTATTACATTATTATTAGGTTTTTTTTATTGAAACATTTTTAAAATTAACTGTCACTATATTTGTTGATAAACTAAATTAATTCTGGTTCTATTTATTATACCTGTTAAAACGATATATCATAGATTTCCTTATTATTATTTTTTTAAAGTAAAGTTTTTTAAGTATATTGCAAAACAATTGGTAGTCCTAACGTTGTTTAAAATCGTTGGAAAAGAATAAAATTAAAAATACTCTATAACACCTACAGAAACACCCTAGAGAACGCATTTTTGCAATAATTCAATAAAATGAAATGAAATGACCGTTTTTAATTTAAAGCTTGTATAATCTCCCCCACACCTACAGCCTTGTTTGTTTTTAATTTCAGTTTGTAAAACGTTAATTTAGGCAATATTTAAACATGACAGATCTGGAAATATCCAAACATGTTTTGAAGTAATTTCAAAAGAATTTTGTAAATGTGTGAAACTCTACTCTAAATTATATAAACAAATATAAGGTTGTAGAAATTATTACTTTGGTTATTATAATGTTAAATGTTTTGAATTTCTTATAGTGAGACAAAATAAAAGGAGAACGTAAAATAAAACGCAATATCTCGAAATATATGTAAACGTGTAAGTTGGCATGTGCATAAATTATAAACAATGAAGAATTATTTGTTTATTTTGTAAAGTTTAAGTGTTTTTAACTTTTAAATGTGGTTAAAAGAAAATACGCGTATAAAGACTTTAAATATTTCTTTTTAGTCATGAAATTAGCAAACGTTCAATGCATTGCTTTCTACAGGTTTTGTTTTTAGTTATTACATCCACAAACTAAATATTGTGTATCAGATACTAACACAACTCAAGCTAACTACCGTTTATTTATATTGGCCTCTCCACAAACCGTAACACATGTTGGAAAGATGCAAACTGTAATGAATCGATTTGTGTCTTTGAAGAGATCTGAACACACGATCTAACTTACAATACGAGTGACGCCTTAAACCGCTGAGCTACAAGAACATTTAGGAATAGTTTCTTTTTTAACGTTATTTGTGTAGTATAATTCATATTCTAGGATAATTAAATAAAAGTGTAGTTAAACCAGTGAGAGTTTGTTAAACTTAAATTTGGAATTATGTTTTTAATGTAACTTTTTTATATTTAGATTTACGTAAATATTTGTAAAATGATTTACCAGTTGCAACTTCAGAGATACATTTATTCCTTTTATAATGTAAACCGTTATTTTTCTATCACAATATTTTCCTTACCCTCTACTTTTTCGCTTAACATCATCCATTACATGTATGATGTAATAAACTAAAAGTCATTAAATAAACTATATTGATGTAGTCACATTTACTTTAGTATAAATTATGTTAAAAATTCTCTCTATTACGTAACACAAGGTTGCGTACACATTGTAATACACGAATAATGTGCTTCCTACATATAAACACGAATATACAACAACTCTTGTTTGCATTTTGCAAATTGAATTATTTATTACAACAATACAACTTTTGATTTTATTACTGTTGTAAAATAAATTTCGCCAAACATTACAGTTTAATAAAACAAACAGAATTTGTCAAAGGAAATAAAGTTGTGTGTTTCCGTTTAAAATTATTATACAAATTGGAGTAATTAAGTTTTACAGTAACCCAATTTAATTTTGTTCAAACTTTATTTACAAATTAATTATATATAATTGAATAATAAAATCCTGCTTTATAATTATCTGTTGTAAATAATTATACGGTTTAGAGTGACTTTTAAAATAACCTTGTTTAACGGAATAATATTATTTTTTAATTTATTATTTATACATTTAATATTATTTTACTCTCAAATATCACTGATATTATTTTTTTTTAAATATATATCATATTTTCTGTTTAAACAATTTCACTGTCGGTAAAAGAATTGACACAAAGGGCTGGGTGTCGAGGTAACAAGTCTTGTCACCAACTAACGTTTACAAAATTAGTTTCAAAACCAAGGTTTTATTAAATGTAAAACTTTTGAAACAACTTGCTGGAGATTCTAGAGAATAAATTCGATTATTTAAATTGATTATATTTACAAATATATTTTGTTTGTTATTTTCTATTAAGTACTGTCTATAATTACGTTCTTACTGAGTTATTAAACGGTTTTATTAAATATACACTAACTATGTTATTTAACGTTTTAAATATTATGCTGTAATTCTATCATTTTAAGATCTTCATCAATCATTTCTCAAAAACATTCTTCAACAGTAATAAAATAAATTTTTTATTATTTATTTATTATTATTATATTATATAATATTTATAATATTATATTAATAAAATATATCATATTATTTTATTTTATATTTGGGCAAATGATTCCAACAAATTTTATAATAGGCATCAAACACTACCCAAAAGTCGCTAAACTTAACACATTTATATTCATTTCCTTCGGGAATTTTTTTGTATCAAATCGAATTATAAATTATCAGTAACATACAGCGATACTTGTAATTCCACGTTACTCCACGAATCAGTTCACGCAAATAATTTATTTATACAGACATAATCTGACTCTGGTTTCTATTCTGTAAATTTAATTAACATCAATAACACAAACGTTTGATTACTGTTGAACAATAAACATATAAAAACAATGCAGGTTAATAAATCAATCAGAATTTGTCAATACAGATAAAGTTTTTAATTTGATTTTTTAATTATTATGTAAATATTTACAGTTTTAGTTTTGATTAAACCAATTTACATTTTAAAACAAAATTCAATTCCGTTTTCATTTTATTTGTTTATTCTGAATATCAACAAGTTTGAATGAAACTTATTACTACAATAACAATACATTAATTGTTACATAAATTATGGTAACTTAATCTCAATTGCCAGTTGTATCTGAAACACATTTTCAACCAATTTATTTAAATCAATTAAAAATCAATAAAAAACACCTGGGTTTTTCCCGATTTATAACAAGCACATATAAATTGCCTGTATATTGGATATTGGACACTAAATATCAGGAGGTTTTAATAAAACAAAACTCTACCAAACTGCTAACTTAACAAAGGTGTAAAAACGAAAATTAAAAACCACAGAAGTATTTTTACAGCAGATGTTTACAAAAGTTTGTAATTAATTTTTTTAACGTTATCAGCAGACTCTCTGTTTTATTTTACAATTATAATTCGTGTTATGAAATGCTACTTATGTTTTGTGTAATGAATTGACCAAGTAGTATGAAATCATTCTAACAACGTAAAAATTGTTTTTACAGTTTACAATAAACGTTACAGTTATAGTTATAAAATGGGCGTTTTGTGTGGAATTTATAACCATGCCCGTCAAAACCAACAACTGGTTACGTATATTGGGCCTCTCTGCCGTACGAAAGGTCAATATTACCAAATTTAACTCTTAGGATGTGATACGAACTTTGGTGACATTCTTGATTTACCAGAAAACTGAGGAAATGTTTTAAAATATTTGAGTGAATAACATTAAATATCCGACTACATTCAATAGAAAATATTGTTTTAAAAAGAAGAGTAAATAAAAGGTTATATTAATAATATTTTTTAATTTTATATTTTTGTAAGGTTACAAAAGGTACTGTCCACATAGTAAAACTAAACATGCATACAAATACATAAGCTTAAATGTAAAAAATTATTATCCAACTTTTTCATTTAAAAATAATAAGAAAATACAACAAAAATCTTCTATTATTGTATGAAATATTGTATTTACATAAAGAGGAAAAAAACATCCCCAATAAACAAAGAAAAATTACAAATTTAATACTGGAACTTATGGAAAATCATTTAACGACAAAAGTCAAGGCCTGAGTTGAGATAATTTAAACAAATTAAGCAAGTAAAATATAATTTTTCTTTTGAGCTTATCAATTATTATGATAAATAAATCCAGAGTACACTAAAACATGATATTAGTGCATTACCATTCATCGTAAATGGAGTGAAATTAAAAATAAATATTCTATTTTGTTAAGCTATTATATTAAAAAGTGCTATAAAATATTTTCTTGCAATAACCAGAAAGTCAATTGCTTTGAAAAAAATAATGAAATATTACATTTTTTTAAAACCTACTTGGAGAAGATTAGATTGACAAAGCAAAAGATAAGTAGTTTTTAGTAAAGTAAGTTGTATTTGGTTTAGGCAGATGAAAATTTTCAGTATTTCAAATTTTCAACGGGTATTTTAATGTATCGGAGAAAACATTTCTACTTTTAACATAATACATTTTAAAAACTCTATAAACATGTGTATTGGTAAAATGTTCATACATTCTAACAGTACCCCGATGGTTCCATGAAAGATTTATTATTCATATTTTTAGAAATCGTTTCTGAATTTTCATCAGTTATTTTATGTTACTAACATAAGCCTCCCTCCCCCACAACAAGAGATTCTATGAACCAATACAAAATACAGGTTATTTAAAACATCTAACGAACAAATATCTTTCAGATGGTTGAATACTCCTTTAAGTGTAAGTTTCAGATAGTGAATACGTTGACAGTAAGTAATTCTATTAAGTGTTGTTTTCTGTTTGATTCATAATCAAAATACTTTTAATAAAATTTACAATTTTTACTATTTAATATTTTATTACAAAAATTTCTCAGTCTGTACACAGATTAAAACAATTTAAATATTTATAAACAATTTGATTCTCTAAAGTTCTTTTCTTTTCGAACTAAGATTTACATACAGTAGTTTTTAAAACATTATAAAATACTTTAATCTTTTGCAAGTTGCATTTCTTTTACAGTGAAATTTTAACGAAATCTGTTTGCTTTTTTATATCTTATAATTATATGAAACAAGTTGTATTAACTCACAGGGGCTCAATTTACCTGACCATGGGGTTACCCTTCTCGATGGATCCCTAGCTTTATTCATGCCTTTTATATCTATCCTTTGGATTCCTTCTTTCCATTTCAAATAGATAGCTTGTGTCATTGGAAATTACTAACCAATACGATTTATGTTGTGCCTTAGGGGGTGTAATTTTATATTTTCTCTTTTATTTTTCTTGTCTATTCTCTCTTCGTCCACTCACGTTTTCTTCCGATATTGAGGTTGTTAAAGTATTCAAGGACAACAAATATCTATTTTTTGTTATGTTCTTCCTTTTGTTTAATCCAATGATAACCAAGTTGGTATTTCATTTAAACAACAGCTTATTACAGTGTTGGTTAGTTATAACAAGTTATTTTAATTTCTCCTGTTTAATGTTGATTTGTAGTAATATAAGCTGAACGAACACCAGAAAGTGTTGTTTACAAAGAAATACCGGTAAACACTGTGTTAATAATATAATAACGGCAGCATCACGAACCTAATGAGATTATAAGCACCAGCATGGAAGATATTTTATTACGTTTTCCGAAAGTTTTGTTGTCAAATGAGAGAACAATGTAAATATTTTGACAAGGTATAGTGACCGAAGTGTATAAGATAACATGTATATAAAGAAATTCTGCCCCATTTTAGGATATTAAGCTTCATGTTTAACCAAAAATCATTTATTATTTTAAATAGAAAAACTTTTCGAAATGTAAGTAACTCTACAAAGTGCGTTCAACGTAACGTAACTGTTTCTTCTTTTTCTTGTATTTTAAAGGTAAATAACCTCTCGGCGATCTTAATCTTAAAAAACGAGAAGAACAGGAGATAAAATAAAAACTTGTAAAAAAAATGACTTACAACCAATACTGGTGAATTATGTTGTTGAAAATAAAAAATAAAATACAAATAGATATGAAACGAAAATAATTATAAAGGAGTAATTCACAAAACAACCGAAAGAAAACCCTAAATCAGTAAATAAAAAAAAGTTTTTAAACACATACAAGGACCATTTTAAATTCTTATATATCTGTCGATTTTACATGTTTTTTTAAAACATTTTGCTAACGACACCATTGGTCACTTCAACATTGAAGTGTTATTGATGACGCTACTTCTCACTATTGTATTTACTTTAAGTAGTTATCCAACTATAAAAATGATAAATTTAAGTTAATGTTTTTACTCATAATGATGAGAAAATTCATTATCTTTAAAGTCAATGTACACGCATAAATCGCGTTTAAAGTTATGTACGCTGGAACGCTGTTTGGCGTAACCGTCACATGGACCGCCAAACTTATAGTTTTTTCTTCTCATATAAGAAGTATAAAAACAATTTATGGAAGGGGGGATTGATAAAAAAACAAAACAAAAATTATTAGAATGGTTTTCCTTAGTCATTCGCAAATTGTATCTGATCTATCAATCTCTATTTGTTTTATTAACCTGTAATGTTTGTAGAGTTATATTGTTCAAAAGTAATTAAAACGAACAATATCAGATTATCTGTATAAATAACTTCAAATTATTACGTGTATGAATTTTAATACTCTTCGAGTACAACGTGGTATTTCTTGCAAATATACTTAGTGTTGGGAACTACTGGAAAAAAAATTCTACAGTCAGTTTAAAGTAGACGTGAAAATAATAAAATTGTTTATATAATGACGATGGAGAAGTTTTTAATTAATGACTTCCTTACGGATAATATTTAGAAGGTTATAATAATTTTCTAAAAGTGCCAAAAGTTTATTGGGACCAGACATCTATTAGAACCAACCTCATTAGTTTCCTTTCCTGGTACAACAATATCAGTCATCATCACCTTATAAAAAAAAGGACAAAACAATGTGAAATAAAAACTCCATGGCCTCAAACAACATGGTTAGAGTAGGAAAAAAAAGAGTCGGTGAAGGTTAGGTTAGGGTAGGTTAGGTTAGGTTAGGTTAGGTTGACAACATCTAAACTAAAACGACAACATAAAAAGTGTTAATCCAACTATGATTCCTAGGGTTTGCCTGCCACTAATCACTATAGTCAGTCCCTGAGAGGTAAAGCCTTAACAGAACTAATATATATATATATATATATATATATATATAATGTAACGTTTATAATATACGTTAATATAATATTATTGTAATATACCAAGTGTCCTAAAAGTCCCACCCCCTATTATTTTTTTAATAATGGAAATAGGGTAGATTTGCTTTAAGGAAAGTTTAGATAACCAAAGGAGGAGTTTTTGAAGTATCAACATTTTCAACCCTTACCCCCAAAATTGGGTAGTTTGTGGGTAAGTCAAGAATTTTAAATAGCAACCCCTATTGAGTGATACCTCATTTTAAAGGCCTTTTAATTATAAGAATAATGACGTAAACTAGAGGTCTTTAAGTTCAACCTAACTTAATCTAACCTAAACTAACCGTAACTGCATCAGCATACACATAGTCGATCTCAAGATCGATTGAAACTCATGGTTACAACGTGACCTATTTGTTATTTCCTGTGAGTTTCAGAAAGCCTTCAAGTGTTACAGAGAATCTGTAACAATTGCACTACCCACTACACTTTACACTACATAATTAGATTTACAAGTTAAAAACATTTTTAACTCTTTTTATTTAACACTCTAATAAAACATAAACTAATTACTACATAATTTATTGTAATAAAATCGTAATCAGCAAGTTTTATTGTAGAAGTGAATCAGCTGTTATTTCTTTTAAAATAATGAATAAAAACAATTCTCCACAATTTTCCAAAATATCTTGAGCGTGCACGAAATGCTTTTAATTTAAATATATAGAATTAACTATCAGGAGGTTTCAACAACACCAAAGCTTTGCGAGATTGTTATCTTATTTAAAATTTAACAAAATGAAATTAAAAACAAACAGAAGTGTTTGTACGGCAGGTGTTTTATCAAATTTTCGGTTACAAAATTAAATTACATATTTTCATCTTGTTTTTTTTCCAATTATTTTTCGGTAACAACTTATTGAAGACTTAGTTTTTCTTAGTTGAAAAATATTTTAATAATATTAGTGTCGGACACGGGAGTAGTTTATTTATTTAATTTTTTTAATATTGATTATTATTAAAATTTAAAATTCATTTTCATTATTTATCGTATGGAAGCATTTGGGTTTTTAAGTTAGTTTCCCAACCATGGAAATGAGACACATTCCACTAAATGAAAAATTCATTAATGATGTTTTACACTCACAAAATGTAAACTTTAAAGTCTCATTTAATACGATAGGTGTTCGAGAATAAACAACAATCCAGAGAATTTACATAAAAGCAATAATATTAATAATAATTAGTGTACTTTCAATAAAACAATCAGTACAGGTGCAATACATTCTCTCAAATCCACTTTCAACCAATCAGAGGGCTACATTTAGTCACGATTACCACTCACGACGAACCCCACATCTTTTACTGCAGGTCCCTATCTTGATCACGCGACCGTCCACATAATACACCTTTTATTTTACGTAATGCGCTGGTGTCAAGGAGTAGGCTCGACGTGTGGTTGGCTCGACATATTGGCCGCCCCAGTCAATAGCAATCACTTCCTGGAAATGTGAACTTATCAGGTACCAGTCGGGCGGGTGGTTAGGTTAGATTAGGTTAGGTTAGGAAGTATGGTCATCGCATTCATAAAACCCATCGACAATATAACATCATCGAATTGGATACTTAAATAAACTTCAACAGTGCGTTATGAGTTCAGAATAGTTATGATTTGTATTGTGCTTTCTGTTAGTTTTAAAGGACACCAGGTTAGCCAAGACCCGAGAATACTACCCGCGAATAACAAGTCATACTATTCTGACAGACGACGAACCTCGTCACTTGAGTGTCGCTCTTCGGCTGACCGAACAAACAAACACCTCCAACTCCAAGAAGGGTTGCTCATTAAGAAGGAGTTTGAACAGTTGACCCTAGTTCCCCAAAGTGTCGAGCCAACCCCACGTAATCAATGCGCTCCACAATCCTGACTTTTTATTACATGACCGGAACCATATGTACATTTTAAATCACATGACCAGTTCTGCAATCAATTACCTGAATAGGCACCAATGGTTTTAAGAAGAAGAGCTTTACTTTTCCTCTTACAACTTGGGTACAGCCTTCTGACACCATGTTGTCAGCTACATCCTTCTAATTTGAGTCTATTGGGAACACTGGATTTTCCATCTTTGCCCTTTTCTCTCCTAACCCTAAATTCCGGAGTAATATAATTTGTTTTGTTTCAGAATACATTTTGACACACGTTTAAGTAATTGAATGAAGAAAATATTGTGATGTAACGATACACAGAGGTAAAAAGTGCATAAAAAACTACACAGCTAGTGCTGCATTAACGTAAATTAAAATTTTGTACTCTCTGTTTTGAGTTTTGTTGTATATGACTCTGCTTATAACGTGTTTCTCTTATTTTTTCTGTTCCTTGTCAAAATTTGAGAACAGAAAATTTGTCAAAACGAAAAATGTTTACAAGTAATATTTTGCTTATGTTATATATTGCGAAGACAAATATTTTATACAGGGTTTGTAGTGTAATCCATTAAGTAACGTGTTTTATTTGTTTTTGTCAGTGTTTATTGCTTCGTTTATGCAAAGTTTTAATGGAATAAGTTACATTCGTAATCATTCATTCGGTATCAATTGTTTTATAAACGTTTGTGTGTGTGTTTCAGAGTAACGATTTGCAAGAGTTTTTACCCTCAGGGATTTACTACAGCCACCACGGGTTTGGCAATACCAATGGTCTTTTACTGAATACATATCTTTTTTGTAGTGCTGTGTTAGATTTCACTCATTTATCTAAAATACTAGGTTTTTTGTTCTTAAAAAAACAAACGTAGAAACTATTTGATTTTTTTTCTTTAGCTATAGGTAAATCTTGAAAATACCAGGTGTTCAAGTATTAATAATATTCATACATTCAAGTAGTCATATATCGATAAGCGAAATTCCCAAAACATGTCAAATAATTTTTCATTGGGTAGAATTATACAGACATTCCGTGGTAAAGTATATCGTTGTTTACAAGTGTGAAAAATATAGATATTCAGTATTACGTAAGGACAATAAAATAGAATTCGCCAATTCATAACCAAAAATAAAATTGTGTAAATTAATACAAATATTTGTGTTAGGTAAATATTCTACAAGATTAAAAATTTAACTAAGCACACGCTCAGAAACTCTTTTGTAATGAACTAACATAGTAAGTATATCAAATAATTAGTACGAACTATATCCCATTCAAACAATTATTTAATTTACGTTTCTAAGGTAATTAGTTTTGACATTGGTTTTACTAAAGTATTTATAAAGTGATTTAAGTGATACATTATCAAATTCTGATACAAAATTAAAACCCTTTACAATACGAAAAACAATTTTTCTAAAAATTTACATAATGTGTGTATCCTCTAAAATTTGTACTCAAATCATCTATCATATGTTTGCTATCATAAACGACCAGGTAATTATGTTCGATATTGGTCCTACTAAAACATTTGTAAAGTGACTTAAGAAATACTACAAAAATGTATTAGAAAAATTTAGACCTTTCGTAATATGAAAAACAATTACTATAATTATTAAAATACCTTCTCCATTCTCTAAGTTATTCAAGTCACACAACAGTATTGTACATTGTTTTCACTCAATCTACTTTATTTTATTTGTATAAAATGAAAATAAAGTTTGAACATAAAATCTCATAAATATGTTTATTCATATAAATGTGAATCCATTTTCAGTGATGAATGACATAGAATAATAAAAATTTAACTAATTCCTGTACAAATTAAATTTTGAATATTCGCCACGTTTAATAACACATCCACTAACATATCAACAGGGTATTACTAATTAAAATGAGTACGAATGTGATAATCCCGAGATATCTTCTCTGGAACTACACATTTAGGAGCCACCCCTAGCTGGTTGTGAGAAAAATACGTGGAGAGAAATTAAAAATAACAAGCTTGTGTGGTTTATCCCAGCGCCACTAAATGTGCTGATAGAACGGAGGATACAGTCCGTGAGGGCAATCAACTTGAGGAGTCCGCCGCATCGTCGATATTCCCTCGATAATATGGAGACAATGAATCTAGTAATCTAGTAGGAAAATATCAAATAGAGGTCTCATTATGAATCGTACTCTAGATAGAAGTATCTAAAATAAGGAGTAGAGAAACATTGATGGAAGAACATTCAGGTCTCGCCACTAAGAACCTGATAGGATAGATGAAAAGAGGGGAATGAGAATTGACCTCATCTACTAGTCGAATGAGGCGCAGTAATGGAAAAGAAGAGTTATAAGTCTAGTATTAAAACAGGGGACACAATAGATACCATCAGATCGCTGTGAATAATACCCCTTATTCCTACTATTATTACTACGAGTGTGAACAACCCTATATGATATTGATTTTTGGCCTCAACAGTTTTAATTGCAAAAAACATTAACGTTTAGTTTATCATTTTTATTGTTGAAAATAACATCGTTTTTTATTGGAAAATATTGAGAAATGACGTCATCAATAACACTTGGAAATACAAATGATTGATGGTGTCGTTAACTGAGTGTTGGAAAAATAAATAAACTTTTTCAGATATGCAAATGGACACAGTTGTGTTTTGTCCTTGTCGTAGCTTGTCAGTACTTTTTATAACCTCATGGCCGTGATAAAGGTACGATTATTGATCTGCTATCTATATCTGTATACATATATATATATACTCTCTCTCTCTCTCTCTCTCTCTCTCTCTCTCTCTCTCTATATATATATATATATATATATATATATATATATATATATTATATATATATTTTATTATCACCACTGAAAATAACTGCCTGAGACCAAAATAAAATAATATAGAGTTATCTGACAATCGCTAATAACGAGTTGGATCAAATAATGTCATGTGATTGAGAGGTTTGGGTAGATTTTATTTGAGTATATATACACAAAACTGTATAATGCGTTTATATTACCTTATGTACATTTCGATAGCTCTGCTATCATCTTCAGAGGTACACAGTGTGTACTTTAGCAGAACTATCGAAATGTACATAAGGTAATATAAACGCATTACGCTGTTTGTGTGGGTGTGTTATTTTGTGGTTTGGGGGGTTTTTCCTTGTTCATATATAGTTGAGATCTAATTTCATCGATTATTGTTACTTTTTTAGTGATAAAACCCCCAAAGACACTTTTGAGAATATGAAGTATGATTGTTAGTAAGATATGTATAAACGAAAACAAAAGTTCAACTATTTATTTTTATAGTTAACTAGTGTTACTGGTGATTCAACAAAAATGTATAAAGCAACTTTTTAGACAAATCGTTACATTAATCAGTTGATAAGTAGGTTTCATCTTTTACGTGCAATGTTAACCTAATCATGACACAATCAATGTTGTACAAATAAAGTTTATAAAAATTCTACTCTCAACTATAATTGTATTATTATTATTTTCGCTTTTATTTGATACATATTTTTTGTGTTTAAATCAACAATTTCATTAGGCATAATCGTTAATTTTAAGCATATTACTGAGAAATGCTTAAAGTATTTTTAGTTATATATGTACAAAAAATCAATTTGCGAAACGTATGTCCAGGATTATGCGTAATAATGTGAATTAATCAGACGTTTACCGAGCTTTTATTTAACATACGTCTCTTCAGTGAAGTACAAACTTCATTCATTCATCAAAGGATTTAATTTTTATTATTTTATAAACAAAACAAAGAAAAAGTTTGTTTTTTATTTTATAAAACGACTTTTTATAATTATATATAAATGATTTTTAACGCCGAGTTCTTATCCAATGTGGAAAATAAATGCAACAATTTTACATTTTTGTAATAAAACGAATGACGATTCTTTGAAGAATTAATGTTGACGTTTTAAGATTTTACGAACACGGACATTTTTTCTGAATGATATTTTCTGCCTATACGAATAATTTTTATAACTAATTACCTAGAAAATCGAGTTCAAGTAACTAAACATATCGAATTAAAATGATTGGTTATTTTCAAACTGAATGATTAATTTGTTTATTAAGTCGTGTAAGGGTGGAAAGTGAAAGTAATAATCCAAACTTTGTTTTACTGGAATGTATTACAGACGGCTGTAAAACGAAGGGTGTAACAGGAGCTGGGGTCTCCCGAAGTTGAAGTGGCAGACGTTTATCCTGTCAATGGAAATGTACACATTGGTATTTCAGTACAGATTTATAGCTCCAATAACTTGTGTCCGAGGAAATGTGATATTTGGTTTCAAAGGATAAGATATATGTAATTATAAATACAGTCAAGCATTGTGGAATATCCAGGATTATAAAAGGAAAAATGACAAAGGAAATTTCTGCAGCTGTACATAAATTATACTCATTTTTTAAATCTCTTCAAACATTAGAGAAAATATGGAAAGCAGTTTATAGTGGGTAAATCTTCCAGGAAATATTTAAACTTTAGTCGAAATCTCTGTTTAGGGTAGAACACCGAGAGAACTCTATACTAAATTTGATATTAAGGTTAATAAACATACAAAATGCTGTATGAAAGAGTGTGCAGATACTTCAAAAAAACAGTATAACAAACACACAGAACACAATTCTCACAAAAAATACGCCTAAGTATCAGACGCGTTTCAACGACAAGGTCGTCCTCTTCAGTGATACACGAGCTACACCAATCAAACTATAACTAACTATAACAGTTATAATTTGATTGGTGTAGCTCGTGTTTCACTGAAGAGGACGACCTTGTCGTTGAAACGCGTCTGATACTTAGGCGTATTTTTTGTGAAAATTGTGTTCTGTGTGTCTGTTATACTGTATAATTTTTCTCATAAGTCAAGCTCAACATTTAATACTTCAAACATGTTGTGTAAATCCTCTAAGGTTTGACAATAGTGAACAGATATTTCCTCGCGTAATTATGAACTGTCTGAGATGACAAAAGACCTCCTATCTACATGTAAATTGCATACAGACATTATTCGACTATCAAGTAGATTGCTTCGCTATAATTTAACCTACGAGTAGAAACTCGTATCCTTTTAAAGACTTATTTTGTGTGTGGTGATCTTTACAAATGTTTAATATGTTAATAATTTTTCATATTAGTAAATAAATCTTCTATTTTATAAATCTATTATTGTCATATTAAAACCATAGCTAAACAAAATCCAAATATAGATAAATTGGTTTCAGGTTTTAATTACAAGTTAGATATCATTTCTTGATCATTATTTTCCCTGTATCTGACCTTCATGGTATGATTTATAGTGAATACTGACGTGGGAATCATAACGTTTCTGGCTGGATCTAAACATTTTGATTTTATGTATTCTTATGTTTTATACTTCTTTTTTTTTTTTTAAGTTCATTGGTCTTGAGCATATTTAATTCCTATTCGACCCTGAAGCAAAAATAGAATATTTGAGAGATAAGGGTCTTTATTTTATATTCTTTTTTAGAATCAGAGTATGACAATGAGGTTTAAACAACAAAAGAAAGCCATTGGTAACGGACTTCTATATTCCTTCAACATTTCAACAAATGCTGTCTACAACATATGGATACATGTCTGTTTTTATTGAAACCATTTCACTTTGTGCGTTTTATAGCTCATAATCTCGTATTGACTTAATTTTTTAACAACTTTCTTTCCCAATAATTGTAACATAATCATCATTTCAGGATTTTTCTACGTAATGAAGTTAATAAAATTATATTAATTTCATACTTTATGTAGTTTCGTTTTACATTTGTTTTTAAGTCAAATATTGTAAACTCATAACCATGGTTGATTTTGTTTTATATTTGTTTATAAAAGAAAAACTTCCCGTCATCATTACCTAATAATAAAAAGGAAGAAAATACAAAAATAAAACCCAAAATCTTTAATTATTGTAAAAGAGTCGGCGTCAGAAGAGAACAGGGGTTGACAAATTTAGATCTACCAAGAAAGGTGAAAGTAGACTACGTGAGATATAACCCAAAACAAAGTGAGAAATAAATGTGTCGATCTTTTAAAAAAATCATTAATTTAGTGAATAAATGACATGTAATACAAGTATATATAAATATTGAATAATTGATATAAAAAGTATAGAGATCCAGACATAAAATAACATAAAACACGTACCATTAAAAGACTTATACGAGTGTATAATTTTAGTTTATTTCAGAGATAATACTTTATTCCTAAACTTGGGAAGAGCTAAACCTTTTTAATCAGGGAATTTTGGAACCTTCATTGTAAGGTCCTTCATCAAGCCTGTTGCCTGTTCTGACAAATACTCCAAACGAGTGTCTTAAAATGTTTTACGATCTCTTGGTGAAGAGGCGAAGAAGGGAAATAAAAGAGAGAGTTAGGGATGAGAAATTTCAGGACAGGACTGTTCCATATAAATTTTTGCAGTCTTACTAATGAATTAAGTAAATGTAAGATAAAGTGATGTAATAGTCGGGATTTTTGTTTAATCGTTCGAATTGAGGTTTGTAGAAAACACAAGTTATAAATTGAAATTATAACCTAATAATATGAATGTACGGGCGCATCCGAACTGAGCAACTTTTTTTATGATCGTAAAGGGTCAAAGAAGGGTACACTAATCCCAACATCCGAACTGAGCAACTGTCCCCTCAGATACGTGCTGCAATTATTTCACCAACGCCTAGTAATTTTCTGGTAGTATTAACCCATCAAAGCTGGCAAAAGGTAAAATAGCTTTTTTACTTTTTACAAGCCTTGGTCTTAACCTGATTTATTATTTCGTAGTTGATAAGAATAGATAAGAATGTATATGATAAGTGTTAAATATATTCTTTACATTCCAAAATCTGTCAAGCGCGCGTCAATGGTCTGCCGCTAGTTGCTCAGTTCGTTCGTTGGTGGTCAGAACCCTTTTTGGCATGCTCGAACGTTGCTCAGTTCGAATGTTGCTTATTGCCTGATCAGATCGGACGAGCGGGAATGTACCATAGGAAGTAAAACAATAGTTAATGCCGAAGTAGTTCAAACAGACTTTGTCGTAATAAATTTTTAATATTTATACGAATTATAAATTTAGTTTATTAAAAATACTTCCCTTCAAAGTTTGTAGATAAATAAAAGTAGACACCATCAACAACCACTCAAGTCAATCACAGTTTATTTATAAAGGTCCTCCCCCCTTAAGACACAAGATTAGAAGGAAACGAACTGCCCAGAGTAAATCTTTTGTCCTGAGTGATATATCATCCCACGATCTTAGGTGCCACTTTTGTTCATAGACGTGACGTCAATGTTACTGAGTTTCCAGAACAATTAGGAATATTTAATTTTTAACAAATTTGAATAATACTATTCCTATTTTATTATTATGAAATAATCCAGTAGGTATATAAAATATATTAAAATATCAGCGATAGATTTTGCAACTTGTTTTAGAATTTGCCATAATTAAATTAAGTTTTATAAAATGAAAATTAAAATATGCCAAAAATAGTAAGTTTTTGAATACTTGGAAATGATTTTATTTTCATTGTAAAATGGAAGATAATCCTGCTATTTTATCTTTATGATAAAGTACACCTTTATTTTATTCGAGATCAGCTATGCACAATGACCTTTGCTTCCAATCACCTCAGAGATTATATTATTTTTATTGAAGTAAATGTTAAGCGAACCATTGACTTGAATAAGTTGTGCATACATTAAGTTTACTGGAGGTGAGAAAGTTTTACGATGTTTCAAAACAGATTAAAAGCTGTCAATTTATGTAATACAGTATTGCGAATCTTTGGACATCGACTTCAGAAAGGTTTAATATCTTTGAGAAATATTTACTCAAAGTTTCGAATGAAACTAATAGAGTTCTATATACAAGTATTTGATTCAAAGTTAAGATTGTTTGGACCCAACATTATAAAAATTTGCAATACGTTTTATTTTATTTCCATATTAATCGGATTAGGCGTATTAAACCAGTTTTTATATTTTAAATCTTTGAATTTGTATATACTAAATTTTTGACATTTTAAAATAAATTAGATTATTCGTTTCGGTTTTGATTTTATTTCAGGAACAACCAAAATATATGTAATTATCATTGTAGTTAAATATATTATTCATTAAAAACAAGATCAACTCGTACTAATAATTAGTGCTTAATCAGTTATTTAAATATTTGTTCTAGAAGAAATCAAAACGTGCTCGGATACTTTTCGATGTAAATGAATACACACGGGTTAATGTTCTTTAAATATTAAAGTGAACTTTTAATCAAACCAAAGCTTCGCGGAGTAATAATTCAATGAATTAAACTTTTATAAAGTGAAATTAAAAACAAACAAAAACAATTATATATGTTACAACAAACGTTTATAAATTTTATAATTCTAAAATTAAATTAATAAATAATTTATTTCTTTAAGTTGAATCTAACGACAGTTTTATCGAGCGTCTTTTTTTTTAGGTTCTGGTTGATTATTAAATAAATTTTAGTTTCTTCCAAATTTATGTTGGCAGTGTTTACTAAATTAATAATGCGTGTTTACAATACTAGACATAATGAAAGAAAAAGTTCTCTATACAATCTTACTGTACGTAATTAATGCACTGAGATTAGCTGTACTTAACTACTGCTGTTATTATGCGTATAAAATTTAATACTGATGTACAAATAGTGTTTTTAGGTTCGTAAAGTTGGTAATAATATGTATTTATGATGTGTGTTATAGGAAATTTTATATGTTACACTTATTATGATAGCATTCAGTGTTATGATACACGTTTTTATTATAAATGATCATAGTTTAATTTGAATGCTGAATGTTAAGTAGAACGAACAGAAACTTGGTACTCGTTCAGAGGGTTTATTGTGCTGACCTACAATAACGAATATCCTCATTTCCAAAACTGGGGAAACATAAATAGTTATTAGACTGTACAATTAAACTCCACAATATATTATGGCTGATATAATGTATAGCTTCTTTACTTTACGCAGGATTTTTCCGGTGAAGAGAATATAACTCTACACTCAAGGCTAACCTGTAGTAAATACGTGAATTGCAGTCCCTAGGATTCTAGTGTACCAACACATTTATTTTGTTTGTTGTTTTGTTTTAGATGAGACTATCTTTCATCTTGCCTATTGCGTCTCGTTTGACCAACACTTGTTCTGTTTCGATGCTGACGCTATTAGAGTATTGGATGGCTGTGAGTAATTTTTTATGAAATTTTATTTAAACAAAAAGGACGAAATATATCTGTGCGATCATTCTGATGATTTTGATTTGTCTAAATAAGTAACCCTGCTCCAGGGTTATTTGTAGAGGAAGACGTTATACATATCCAAATATATCTCAATAAAAATGATTCCACAAAGACCTGTTTTAAAAAGAATAAATATCTGAAACAAATTTTGAATTATTATAAAGTAATAGGAAAGGTAAAATGATTGGTATTACTGTGTTTAGGATCAAAGGAGGAAGTAATCCTGTAATGGCTGTTGGGAATAATTTACGTCAGAGTGCGATATGATCCTAAGCCGTAAGGATTAAAACTTCTCCTTTCAGCTTGACTTAACATAAATAGCTATAAGCGTCCATAGTTTCTCCTGGTTTATTTAAAAGCAAAACCATTAAATTAAATTTTATTATAATCAGTAACAGTATCTTAGTTTTAACACAAGAATATTATTTAAGAACCGTAAACTTAAATGGAGTTTTTACCAATTTATAATGCTTTAAAAAAGAAGTAGATGTTGCCATCATGGTACTTTCCCAGCGTCATCATACAATGTAGTTGAATGACCTACTTTAAATGTAAACGATAAATTGGTCTATTGTTCTTGAAGTAAATGTTAAATTGTATATTATGCAGATCAAGCAGGATAAGTTTGTTACTGTATCCGAATCGCGTATTTGTGTCTAACACTAATTTCTTGACGTCGAATAGGCATAATTCACATCGTAGCTGTATATATTAAAAATTGGCCACTCACTACTATCTTCTTGGTAAATTGACACTTAAAAATCTCGTAACTATACGAATATCACATTTTATTGAGAGGTTAGGGAAAGATTTCTATTTAAAAATATTGAGTTAATAAATCAGTTTGTTCTTTAGAGTCTTGCTTATAGGTTTTGGCTATTTCTATTGTTTAATCTGCTTAACAGTAACTTTTTCTAATAACAGTTTAGTACGTTACAAGTAAATATTTTCTTCTCAATTCACAATTCAGAGAACTGAATAAATTTCATTGAGATATACTCTTCAAATTTCTATAACAGTTTTCAAGAAAAACTTTGTGATTGTAATTTGACAATACAATTCCAAACTAAAAGAACTTGTCACCTTGATAACATTTTGTAAACGTGGCTTTAACTGGCAACAGGCTAAATGTGGAGGTAGTGTAATGTATTACTAACATCGCTCCTTGTCCTGTTAATTCTGCCCCGAGAGGAACTGAAATATCACGCGTTAAATTTTTGACAAATGGAAAATTGATTGATCTCCTACAACTTACCGTTTGGTTACCCCTTCGATACACTTGGATTTTCTTCACTTGTCAGTTTATCTTCTCGTTTAAACTTGTAGGTTTGTTATCTATTGACTTAGTGTGTAGTTCTGTTGTCTAGTGATAGTTCTGACTAAGTTTGTGTAGTCTTTGTTTCTCTTACAGTTCAGTTTTCGTTTTAGTTCCTTTCTTTCGGTTAAGATTTTCACTTGACATCGAAAGTTGATCTACAATGAAACGGCGTGTGTTAATTTTATATACACAAATATTAGTAAATGTTCATTGAATTACACAAACAATATAATCAACCGACGTCCACTAACGTAACACAAAATATATATGTCTGAACTTATCGATTTTTATTTTAGACTCTGCTCAAAACATTACACGGCATATCATTTCTGTAACACTTAATCCCTTTCTCATGAGAGTCTGTTTCGAGAAATTATTAGGTGGTGATTGGTTCACTTTCATTTCTTTCAATAAATTGCACAACGATATTATACAAAAACAATTTTCTCTTACTGTACTAAAAACTTTGTTCACTGTGTTTGTATTTTAGAAGAGAATCTTTATTGGTTATTGTATCTAAATAGAAAATAGATTTTAGGGTTGACGAACTTAAATATTATACGTCGTCCATATACTAGTATGCACCCTTCCTAGTGAAAAAATCGATTGTTATTACACTTATACACGACGTATACAAAATTATGAGTTTAAAACACAAGAAATTTACGTTTTTGTCGGAATGTCACTTTAGAGTACTATAATAAGAAAACATTGTTTTTCTTTTAATTTACTTTTTCTTTTATTTTATTTTTCATTTAAGAGAAATTGAAATATACATACAGTTTTTATATATTTATTAACATACAGGTAATTAGAAAAATCACGAAACACTTTCATATTTCAAAACTGAGTATGTCATAAACAATAGAAAACATACAGTTTTTCATTTTACCACTCTCTCTACCATCTTATAACCTAGCGTACAGTTTCAGTTATTCTATACCTTTACCTTAAAACACTACTTTAAAACAAATTCATCATACTAGTCTTTTGAAAATATACGTACACCACTCCAGAGTTCTGATTTTGTATTTGTTTTGTAAAGGTAAAATGGAATTAAAAATTATCTACAGGATTTCCGTCATTTCATTGGTAATTAGATTCAGCTACTTATTTTATTGGTCTAGGAATATACTCCAAAATAGGAATTGTTAAATGGTTTCAGCATAATTTTCATTGACAAGAATTAAATTAATAGTACGTTTCACATGCTCATAGAGGAATCATAATTTTAAAACTAGGTGATAAATGATTAAATATAAATAGATAAACTTTTCAAAAGTGATACTGTTCAATAAAAAATTCAAGTACAGTTCCGCGTTAAAAATAAATACACTTTTTTAATTTACTACAGTTTAGTATAACTGAAAAAAAATTTTACTACATTTAGTTAAAAGAAATCAATACTGGGTTATACCATATGCTTCAATAGAACTAAGGATTAGGAAAACAGTCTAGGACTATGATAATGCTCGATTTAGTAAGACAGCTCCTTAAGTTCAGATATAAATTGTAATTTAATCTAGGAATAGAGTTATCCTAGAAGGATATAGTCTTAAATCTCGTATTTAGTTTCTCTACTGATTTATTTTATTTGAAATACATTGTAGGTAATCTAAATCTAGAATGAAATATAAAAATTAGTAAAACACAAATAGTTTCCTACAACTTTATTGTTTATTTCTGTATGTGTTAATAATACTCTGTTGACAGTATTTCAGTAGCTCTAGTAATTTTGGAAATAGCATCGAATTATTGTATCTTGTTGCGCAATAGTACTTAACTCAAATCAGGGTTTTTCTGGAGATCTACCATTAATATAAATTATTTTAGTATCTACCTCTATTTAATATTTTAACTTTTAAGTTACATCAATAATAAATATTTTAATTGTATTTTTTGAATAAGAGATTTTAGCTCATGCTATTGTTATATAAATTTCGGATATCGATTATCGGTCCTTTCTGTAAACACTAATATAAATATTTTCTTAGATGAGCAAATATTAAATTTACAACAAATAAATAGTTTAAATGCCAATATTACCGTTAATATTTATTAATACACAGCTTTTCACAATGCAAATAATAAAGTACAAATTATGTTTTATACTATTAATATTATATTATGCTCCTTTGTTTCATTAAAATCGAAAAGTAAATATTTTTCGATAACGGTATACGATACTGTTGTTTATTCACTTTTATTATTCATCATACTATTGTTCATTTTGTAGCAAACATTGTTGATTTTGGTCGCTATTAAAGCAAATTATACATTGGTCTCATGTTTTTTGAAATAAAGAGTAAAAAAATATATTTCGGATTTTATTTAAAAATAGCTAAGTAAATAAATGAAAGTTTGATCAAGTGAAGCACAGTAGGTAACTCATGCGGGTGGCCCACGACAGGTACAGGCCAGTCCTAATACTCTAGGCACCTATGGCGCGTGAATTAGAGTGAGGCGACCATTCATTCAGGCCCGTTCCCCTTTTGATAGTAGTATAATTTCGACCAAAACAGTTCAGTATTTGCAAGTTTTTCCAAATACAAGATATCCTGACTTTTTTGTTGTATATTTGTGGTATTATCTAATCCAGTTATAGTGTAAAGTTCGTAGATTAACTTCCATTCTTATATTGTCCCTATTCAAACTATGAGTGCAATTTCTCGAATTTCATTAGTCCTTCACAATAATATCCTAGCCTCGAATTCTAAACTAACCTAACCTAGTTTGATCTACTAGACCTAATATACTACAAGAACCTCTGATATAATAAAATATCTCGCAATTAAATGACATCGTGGATTCAAATCACAAGTAAATTAAATTACACCCCTGGGGTAATTTTAAAATTTACAAACGCTAGAAGATAATCTGCATTAATAACTCGTATGTAATCACTTGGAAGTTCTACGTGTTTATGACACAATCAAGGTAAGTGTATTCTGTACTTAAAGGTGCCACTACCACCGGTATAAAACAGCTGAACGATGTGACGCTCCACATTATAGTGCAAAGAGAAATCTCTTGCCGTCACTTAAAATCCTACATCTATGAAATATACTTTTGTTTTTCTCTAAAGAAACTACATTAGGTTAAAGTTGTGTTTCATTAAATTTTCATTCATAAATACCATTAGGCAATATTGATATTTTAAAACTTGCATTTTCTACAAATGATAGTTTGAATGTTTACAAACTAATGATTATTACTTCAATGTATCTTTACTTTTTAGTAAAAGTAGTTATATTTGCAGAAAACTGCTGGCATCATTTTCGTCCTGGTAATGCGTATCCTTCACATTAACAGATGTGAGGCAGGAATGAAAAGTGTAACAAGCGTAATATTCTTTAAATTAGTTTATAATTCTGTTCATGAACGATAGTGAAACATTTTTGCATTTTTTATTTACTTAAAAATTATTAACTTTATTATGTTGCATTTTTGTTTATTTAAAAATTATTAACGTTAATATATTGCATTATTTATTTATTTTAAAAACTATTAACGTCAATGTATTCAATTATTTATTCATTTAAAAATTATTATTATTAATGTATTGCATTTTTATTTATTTAAAGATTATTATTAACGTTAATGTATTGCATTTTATTTATTTAAAGATTAATAACGTTTATATATATTGCATTTTTATTTATTTAAAGATTATTATTAACGTTAATGTATTGCATTTTAATTTAATTAAGGATTAATAATGTTAAAATATTGCATTTTTATTTATTTAAAGATTATTAACGTTAATATATTGCATTTTTATTTATTTAAAGATTTTTAACGTTAATATATTGCATTTTTATTTATTTAAAGATTATTAACGTTAATATATTGCATTTTTATTTATTTAAAGATTATTATTAACGTTAATATATTGCATTTTTATTTATTTAAAATTTATTAATGTTAATATATGTCATTTTTTTTATTTAAAGATTATTATCGTTAATGTATTGCATTTTTATTTATTTAAAGATTATTAACGTTAATGCATTGCATTTTTATTTATTTAAAAAATATTAACGTTAATGTATTCCATCATTATTTATTTAAAAATTATTAACGTATTAATGTAACGCATGTTCTATTTTTATTTAAAATTTATTAATGTTAAGATATTGGATTTTTTATTTATTAAAAGATTATTAACGTTAATGTATTGCATTTTTATGTATTTAAAAAATATTAACGTATTAATGTAATGCATTTTTTATTTATTTAAAATTTATTAACGTTAATATATTGCATTTTTTTATTTAAAGATTATTAACGTCAATGTATTGCATTTTTATTTATTTAAAGATTATTAACGTTAATGTATTGCATTTTTATTTATTAAAAGATTATTAACGTTAATGTATTGCATTTTTATGTATTTAAAAATTATTAACGTATTAATGTAATGCATGTTCTATTTATTTAAAATTTATTAACCTCAAGGTAATGCATTTTTTATTTATTTAAAATTTATTAACGTATTAATGTGATGTATTTTATATTTATTTAAAATTTATTAACATTAATGTAAGATGTTTTTCCGTTTCAACTGTTGGTATTCTATTACAACTAAGAAACGTATGAGCCTTCATGGGTCACTATAATGAATACGGGCTTTGCAATCCCAAGAATCATTAGCTGGATATGCATCTTTCATATGGTCCTGGGTTAAATTCTTCTTTATCGTCTTACATATCAGTTCTTTCTTGACCAACTCTTGCTATTGTCGAACCCTTACGCTATTCGTGAATTATTTGCTAGGAGTCTCTATTTGTCCTTCTGTTTCATTACATAACTTAACTTTTCTATACATTTTTTTGTTTACATCTTCAAAAGCATTTTCTTATAAGGGACAGTGTGATGGTTATGATGGGTTCTTTTAACCTATGATTGTTCCTGGTTGATTTCTGTGCAGCGATCCATTATTTCGTTCCTGTAAAATAATTTAATATTTATTACACTGGAATATATTTTTATATTTTAACATACAGTAGTTATTTTTAAACACAAGAAAAACAGTAAAAATGTCAATATATTTGCCGTATTTCATTGGTGCAAAATGATCAGTATGTTTGATAACTAATACAATGTACAAAAATATCTTTACTCTTTAAATATCTTATAAATAAATAGGTTTTAACACATTAAATGAGAGAATATTTCTTATCTTCAGTGTTCTAAAGAATCTATAATTGTATTTTGGTTCGTTTTCACTGAGGAGGTTAAACTAGTAATAACACCAATCCTAAAACTTTCATTATTTTAAATTGTAGGTTTGTATTAGGGATATTATGAAAACAATTAAGGGTTATGACAATAAGGTGTTTTTGAAAAGTAATTTCAACTTAATTTAACTATAAAAGGTATATATAAGGTGCAATTTGCGGCAAAATCAGTTAAATGAATACATCGTAAATAATGACTCAATTCCATTCTTTCCATAGTTTGAAATAAATCATTGAATATTGTAACAAGGTATAAATATCACATTATAAAAATTAAGTTTTTTACATTATTTTAGTTGCAACAAGTTCGAATAAAGTAGGGAGAAATATTATTATTTATAGTGGAAGCATTTACTTGAACAATTTGCATGTAGATGATAAAGTTTGCATAATCGTAGACTTTTAATGCAAATGGATTGAAATTACTGTTCACTTTAAGGACCTCTTACATTTTATATATTCCTAGCACAGTCTTTCACACCCCTATTTTTAACAATAATAGTATTTATTCACTTAATAAATCAAATGTAAATTCAACAATACGACTTTTACAAAACTGAATATTTGAGTCTTCCTTGAAACATGTATGGAGTGTGGAATATTTTATTTTTGTAGTTTGGAAATGTGTTCTTTTGAAAATCGTGAAATATTGTGTTTAACTTAAGTGATACTTCTATATTTGGAGTAATATTCTTCTTTTGAGGCTCACGTACGGATGTGTAAATCCCGAGAGACCTTGATTAGAACTACAATATTTTTTCAAGTAGTCCTTTGTTAGATCCCTCACTCTCAATTATCTTATCAGATTTCTGTTAACCAACTCTTATTCCCTTACGAGCCTGACGCTATTAGAGTATTAGAGCTTAAAGGGTCTTTTTTGATATCTTCTTTTGTGAAAATCGATTATGACCTAGAGAACTATCGAGTTTACACAATAAATACAACTTTGAAAAACTTATAATACATTGTAAACAATAATAACTACATCTTTTTATATAACATTTTACTCAATAAATATTTAATATAATGTTTTTATATTACTTTTTTTTTAATATATATAATATATTGTAAACATTATAAACGTTAGTTAAAAAAATATTATTTGTTTAAAGTACCGCTTGAGGGATTTGAAAATTTGTATATATTTTTATTTATTGTCCCTAACTTTAAATATTTATATAATAATCAGATATACATTTATTTTAAAATTAAAATATGTGGGCATTTTCATTGTCCATAAAAACATAATTTGTTTTATGATATTACCATTAATTTTTCATATTTGCACTACAATAATTTAAAGCATCTTAAATATTTTGCATCTTAATACCAATAAATATATTTTAAATGAACAACTTTCGTATAAGTTTCAATAATAAATTAATAAAAACACGTAATTTCCCACATGCATACTAATTACCCAATAATATCTCCTCAAAGCTTTTACATAGTCATTTAGATTATTGACAGACTTTAATACGATTGCGAGACAATACAACCCTGAATAACTCATTACCCTTTAGACATATTAACTCAGCATTCCATATTTCGTAAACTGGCGAGTATATGGCTAAGACTAATCAATGAGCTTTATTTTTAATAATAGATATTTTTTGTGAAGTATCATTGACTCTTTTAGAACATTAGGAGGCAATTTTAAGGTATATTAAACATGACAATCTTATTTTGTGGAGAGTGATATTTCACAATAATGACACAAGTATAATTATTTCCCTTGAACTCATTCGTTTTTCACTACTAACAAGTCTATCGAAGGCTTCATACAACTGCAACACACAAATTGACAGATTTCAATCAGTCTCCACACATTACAAGGGTTTCCCTAGCTCGAGTGCACTTATTGAATGTATCAGGAATAAAGGTTAGGATCGTTTTAACTTTTAGCGAAGTAGATCAAAGAATACTCAATAAAATAGTGTTTTATTTCCGTGAGGGGACGTGAGGTTTCTGATGTTCTTTGTGGATTCACTCATTTACAGATATACAGGATTTGATTTACCTGTAATTGATAAAGATACAACTCACTTTAAATGATGAATATTCCTGACTTTTTTAAAAATTGAAATCATTATAAATACGTTAAAAAGGGAGTTTTTTCTGTAGTATTGCTTGTAAATTTTATAACATATAACTTTATTTATTTCTATAATTTATACGAATTTTCCATAACTCTTATATAAGAAAGTTATGACTCTCCTGACATACACACCATAATGGATTCAAATTCCATTATAATAATATTAAACACCGGAGAAAATTGTAAAGTAAAAATTATAATGATCAGACAATTTTAATCTATATAACGTCAAATGAATAACAATGTGAATAAGTATTTAAATTTCCAAATTTATTAATTTTAACAATATAATTTTATTACAAAAATTAACACAACAGTGTGAAAAAAATCATCAAAGTACAAATTAATTTTTTTTATTGATACTAGGTCCAACAAGTTCAAATAAAAATTTTAAAAAAGGCAATATATTCTGATATCTAGAGTGAAGGATATACTTGAACTAAAAGCTAGCTCCATCTGAGAGAGTTCATTCAAACGCGTTGAAATTTCTGTTCACTCAAGCCATACCATAGTTACCAATTGCATTGACGTTTTCCACATTCACATCTCACTCTTTCATGCCTCATTTTATATATTGAATGCCTTAGGAACTAAACTCAAATCTAGAGTTTCAGTTTTAAGTTGATTACAAAAAATGTCTTACACAAATACTTTAATAGATTTGGTTCTAGAACCGAGTTTAAAGCCATTAATATTAAACCAAATTTTGTATTTATTTAAATCACTGGTAAAATAGCATTGTGGAGGTTTCACATATGTTAATGCAGTGTCTACAAAAGATCAGTTTGTGAACATGAATTTTTCTTACAGAAGTAAATAAAATAAATTGAAAACCAGAATTGAACGTTTTGGAACACCCTGTGTAATTAGTTGTTAGGAATCAAAGACTTTTACGACCTTGACGATATAAGATGTATTTTTGAAATAACTGGAAACCTGTCAAAATAAATCGATACTCTTGCTTTTTCAACTATAGCCTAATACAGAAAATGAGCAATCATTTTGAAAGAGAAAAATCATGACTGAATAATTTTTCAACAATAACAAATTAACGAAGAATGTATTGTACTATTCTTGTATCGTAATGAAATGTTAAATAGAAATAACAAAAATCATTGAGGCTATTTCAAGTGTTTATAACATATCCGTTTATTCATCCATATAAATGCAATTATCAGCATTTGGTAGGTTAAAACATTTATAAATTCACTGATAATGGGAGTCACCATTCATGGGTAATCCAGTGGAATTTTAAAAGACCGAAGGAAAGATAGATGGTACAGAGTACATTCTGAAATCCATATTTGTTTTATAATATTGAAATTATCTCTAACATAGGAGAGAAATTTAAGAGAAAAAACTAGTAATGAAGAATATATTTTCTAAAGGAAATAGCCTCAATCATGGCGCAGTGTTAAGAAAGATTGTTAGACGTTTGTGAATGAAGATGAACATAGAAGTATCAAATATATAAAAAAGTGGAAGTGTGAGTGTTTAAGGGACGTTAACATTACCTGAAATGAAAAAATCAACATTAAAGTAACTTGTTATAATATGATGAGCATCTAATTTTATTCCAGTTGTAATAGCAGCTCCACCTTAATAATATTTCATATTTTTTTGATGTAATAAATCGATTGTTGCTATGGCAACTGATGTGAAAATGATAACAACATCTCTATTAAGATGTAAATTATGAAATTTTTTCTCAATTTAATACATAATACAGTATTGAACGCTTTGTATAAAAGCAATACATCTATTTACAGCTTTCAATCAATCTGAAGAAATTACGAAGGTTTCATCAGCTTCAATGCACTCAATGAATGTATTGGCAATGTAGTTTAGGTTAAGTTAGGTTAGGATCCTATTACATTTAATGGCAAGTAGATAAAAAATACTCAATAGGGTAATTTTAACTGAGAAGAATGGGCCTGGTGTTTAAATTGGTACATTCACTTATTTACTTATACAGGAATTTTTTAATTGGTCACCATTCATTTGACTGTAATTTTTAAATAATTATAATATAGTAAATAAGGAAAATGCATGATTTAAAAACAAATATTGTAAATACATTACAGAAAAGGCATATTTTTTAAAGGAATCTTTTTGTCAATTTTATTACATTTGGTTGCATCTTTCAAAGTTTTTTTCAGTTATACAAAGAATCCACAACGCATACAAAGAAATTTATTGCTCTCTAACTTAACCACCATCTTAATTTCTATTAGAACCAAGTTAATAGCCGGAAGAAATTAGTCGAATAAAAAAGGTAATCATATGAAACATTTTAATCGATATTTTCATAAAATGTCAGAACAATAACACTATGAGACATATTATTTGATTTATTTTTTGAATTTGTTTCCAATAAAAATATTGAAAATTGTAGCAATGTAAAAAACCATCATAATTGAAATTTAGTTATTTTTAATGTTATTAGTTCTAACAATATTGAAAAAAAAAACGGCGAAATAATCTGATTTATTATGGAAGCATGTATTTGAACAATTATTATTTAGATGAAAAACTTGCGTAATTAGAGATTGTTCATGCTAATACATTGAATTTTCTGTTCACCTTATACATCTTACACTAACATAACATTTCCTGTATTCCAAGCACAGTTTTTCTTTCCCTTGTTTTATAGTTAAAATGATTATGAGTTTTTGCCACTGAAGTTACTGATATCTCGTATGCAGGAATTATTAAAATTTTGTATGGCATGGACATAAAGTATGACAAAATACAAAAAAAAGGTGTTAATAAAAGATTAAATTCACAAAGATTAGTTTTTAAAAACTATCCTGACCAATAAAACAATAATCACTTAAATCCAAAAATTGAGCGTTAAAGGACACCTCAGTTAAAATAAAATAACGATTTTGATTAACCTAACTCAAATAAATCTGAATTTTAAATTTGTACTACATATAGTTCCGTAATATGATTTGTATAATGGATTATAAAGCATTTAGAAATAGTAAAGGATTAGGAAATAGATTACGATTAAGCTAATCCTCGACTTAAGAAGGCAATTCCTTAACTCCAGGTTTAAATTGGTAATTAATCTAGGATCGAGTAAATCCCTTCATTAAGTCAAGGTTTTAGCTTCTCTTGTATTTTATTTTAATTCTAAAAAGAATAAAATAATTGTGAGTGTAAACGACATAAATTAATAATTAAAAGATTATTAAAATTATTGCTTTAACTTTTACTAATTTAGATGTTAATAATCCTCTACGTAAATAACGCCTGTTGTAGGTCTGTCGTAATTATTACCTTTTTTTTTATTAAACTATAGCAATTTTAAAAATCGAATCCTGTTGATAAATTCTTATTTTTTTCTACAATTTTCTGTAACTCTAACCAGGTTATTTCTGGAGGTCATATAACAATACAGATAATTTTAATAATTTGCACGGTTTTACATATCCTTGTTATATAAGAATTGTGAAAAAACTATTTGAAACAAAATTATCAAGCTGGATTAAGCAACATAGATTTACCAATACAACATAAGTTTTTTTACAACCACAACTTAAAAACTACTTTTAGGAATACATCTGTTTATATTGCATTTTATGATAATAGTTGCACTAATTAAGTATTATGATTACAACTATCAAATGTTTGTTCTTTTTATTAAAGCGATACCTATTACTTTAATAGTTCTATTACTTTTATTTTAGAAATAATACCTTATATCTAAACATAATGAAGGTTATTATTATTGGCTTTCTAAAGGTAAATTTTTAAAGACTCTAAAAAAGATTCCCGCACAAGCCAAAAATCCATAACCTTCGAAAAAACTAAAAGTATCAGGATTGGAAAATAACAAGATTTGGCAATGAGAGATCTGATAAGAGAGATTAAAAAGAGTACCAATATAAGAGTACAAGAAAAAAAAGTGTAAATATGGGAAGATTCGTTCAGCATTTATACGCGTTTAATCACTATAGTGAGGCCTTGTAAATAAAAAATAATTTTAACCAAAGAACCATTAGAAAAACGACTGGTATAGGAAAAGTTGATTACTAAACAGAGTAAATACAGAAAATAGCCAAATTATGTAGAAGACTTTAGAGAACAGCCTTATTTATCAAATCAAAAAAGAAACTTAGTAAAAGTATGAAATTAAATTTTTAAACTTATATAAACACTTGTTACTGAAGTACCTTTGTTTGATTTTAATTTAACTTTGTAAAACTTTAATTTTCACAATTTAATTATTTTAATTAGAATCAATGCATCGTGTATATTCCTAATACATCGGGAAGTAGATGAAGATGTTTTGAATTATTTGTAATACAATCAATCAGCAACGGTTCTAAATGAACTGTAAATTTAAACAATACACAATAGTGTAAAGGTTATGGTACTAAATATTGTAGCATTACTATTTTAGTTATTAAAGTGATAGTTATATAAGATTGATGTTAGTGATTTAAAAAATAATTTGTACTTTTAACATAATGAATAAAATATGTTATAATTGTTTCATTATCTGAACTTGTCATTTAATATAGGCCTAAGGCAATACATTTTCAAATTGTAAAACATATGTTAAGTGGCATATTTTGTATCGCTATAAGTATACCGTGTAGCCCGTATGATTACAAGTAAATGTTACGAATAATGTTGAGTTAGTAACAGGTCGGTTAGTGGTGACATGAGTTTTGTAAAATAAGACAAAACAAAACATTTACGTTATTTAAATAACACAGTTCTAAATCCCCCATTTGTGATTTAATTGAAGTTAATTAAATTAAAAAATAAAGTTTAGTAGAAAATTTAATTAGTTCATCGTCAAACTGAATTACTCAAATGCAATAAATATTTGCTAATTAATTGAAACCGTAAACACACACAATTCTATCTCCTTTGACTAGTTTTGTAGTTGATAAATAATTGCATTGCAAAGCGTTGTACCTTCAAACACATTGTAGGTTAATTAGTGAGATGTAATAGATAAAACAGAAATGTTTTAAACCTCTCCTCTGTAATCGTCAATTACAGAGATTAATGTGCAACTATGTAAAGAGTTTTTTTACAATTCTTTAACCAATTAACTGATATACTAGTACAGAACTCCCAAACCTTACAATGGTCCGGAAACATAGTTTCATTAAATTAGATCGAGATACATTATTATTATATCTATATTATGAAATCTCGATGGCTCATTACTGTATAGTGAATTCGGTCGTGGAAGTTCCAATGGACGTTAGCTGGATTCATTTAGTATTGGGTTAAATCCCTTTTTCACCTTTTCTATGAAATCCCTCTTTACCAACTATTGATAGCATCCGATATTAACTCTTTTATAATATATAAGAAATAGAGGTTATTATTTTATACATTTTAATTTTGTTTGTCTACAGTTGTTGACAAAGTGGCATTTTGTTCATTTAAATTAGTTTGCAAAACAGTTGATTTCTCAACAGTTTCACTTTGCCCACTCCGAATGGCAACCGAACAAAACGAAATTTAGGTTAAGTTTATTTGAATTGATTTATAATATACAGGAAATGTCCCGTATGTAGGTTAGATTAATTCTTATATGTAAAATAACATAAATAAACAACAAAACAACGTTTTAAAGTTGAAAAAGGAAGTAATTATTCATGAAGATGATTGACAGTTTATGTACACGGAGAGTATTTTTCGTTTGCCGAGTTTTGAAGTTGGCAATCCCGTTTCCTCAACAATACACCTAAGTTATTTGTAATATTCATAGATAACCTCAGTTTTGACGTGAGAACTTCTACTCGGTGTTGATGTGTTGTTTAGCACTACTGCTATATTTTGTGTAGTTAGTTTTAAAATATGGACAATTCAGATTTTAAAATAATCTGAAAAATAAGAAAAATGCGGTTATTAAAGATTGAATTGTAATTGATTGTTTGTTTGAACACTATTGTATTAAATTAATGTTTTATTAAATTGTGTTACTGCAGCAGTATGTTTTTTATTTGTCACAAAATAGCAACTGTAGACAAAGTATAATGTGCAATTCGTGAGCAAAGTGTCTTTTTAAAACTCGATGAAATTGACGCACTCGGTAAGCCTCGTGCGTCAACATTTTTCCCTCGTTTAAAAAAGTGCCACTTTGCTCACTAGTTGCACAAATAACTATTTTCACAAGGTGTTGATGACAGAATGGTGTTTTGGGTTGAAAAAACAAATAGATTTTGTTTTTTTCCACTTGTCTTTTTAAAATGAATATTAGGAAATGGTTCCTAGTTTTAGAAGTTACATATTATAAAATAGGTTTTTCTGATTATTGAATTTAAAAAATGAGCTTTGTTTCAAATACCGGAATAAAGGAAATATTAAAATGTCATGGAAATTGAAAGAACCAGTTTTTCTTTTGAAATAGAAATAAATCATCAAAGACTGAATTTGAACTTACAAACACAAATAAGTTGTAATAAATTTAGTTACCATACAGATATTATAACTCCATTTTATAATTATTTTTCACATTTCACTAAACTAAGTAAGAATTTCGAAACAAGTATTTTCGTGATACCTGTCTGTTAGGTATCTCTATATATAAGCACAGTAGCAGCAACAGCTGTCACAGGGTTACTCATAGTACTGATGGGTCTATTTGTCTGTGCGCGCGGCGGGGAAGGGGGGAGTGGTTATCGCTCATTTCCAAAAAAACATGTGGTCCCGCGCGGCGCGCCGGACGTAGATTATTCACCTGTCTTCAATGTAGTTTCGAGTTGTTTGTAAACATCATGTTTCTATATGCCCTACAAATCTTGTAAACTGTAATTATGTGTCGCGAAATGTAGACAAACATAGTTGGGTGAGCGAGCCCTACTTTTACAGAACGGCTAGTAGCGTCAGAGACGCGCTCAGAGACAAATGGTCCCACCAGTATATAAAGGTGCATTCACGATGGACACTAGTTGGACTACAGTTTTTTTTTTGTTTAGTCTTGGATCCCTCCTTTTCATCTTTCTTATCAGGTTTCACTCCAACAACCTTTCCCCTTTCCGGCTCTAACTCTAGTATTTTATTATTAGTCTCTCTTTTATTTATTTATATTTTTTTAAGGCGATGATGGCGGAGACGTTTTAAACCTTTAAAAACATAAATATCACCAAATAAGAGTACACATAAAAACAGTACATTTTTATAAAATTGCTCCTTCCCCTGACAGATTATAAGGGTTCAAATTATACAAAAGACATTATAGCCATAATTTGAAGTTCTTATTTCAAGATTTATTATTATCCAAACAAAGTCTCTTTTAAAAAATACAATGGGTTTTAAATAACCATTAAGTTTTGGCACCTGAATAACAGAAAACATGTAACGAAGGATTGTGGGTTTAAATTAATAATAAACTAAACATGATAGTGAAACGTTTTATAAAGGGTAAAGCGTACGCAGCGCTTTTTATGTTGTGTAAGTGTTTTCTATGCAGTTTGGGAATTATTCATTCATATTGTTATTAATCACAAGGCTCATTGAATGTTATATGATTCTCTTAAGTTGGATATTTTTAATACATGTTTATAAATACTGTATATGCAAGAACGTATATTGTTCACAAAATATATATTATTTTTTAGAATTCTTATTCTTTATAAAAGTTCAAAAGGTTGCTTTTATTTAAAAATCTCAAAATAAAGAAAGCCGAATTTTTCAGAGTACAATATCTTACTAAAAGGAGACATGTCCATTTTAATAGTGACCATATTTATGTTATAAAGAAACTAAATCGATGTTTAAAAATGTAAAATTAGTGTACGATAAAATAGTACTCTAATGAAGTTTTACGCATTGTAATTCAAGTGTTTAAACCTAATGGCTCCAATAACTGTTGCTCAGTATCTCAAGATTTAGTTAATACTTCGCCAGTGAAGTATGGAAATTTAAAAAAATATCGACCTCTCTTTTTTCGCTGATCTCCGCGTTTTATAGCCTAAGGAGATCGAAAATAGTTATTTGTGCAACTAGTAAGCAAAGTGACACTTTTTTAAACGAGAGAAAAATGTTGACGCACGAGGCTTGCCGAATGCGTCAATTTTATCGAGTTTAAAAAAAGACACTTTGCTCACGAATTGCACATTATACTTTATCAACAGTTGTTGTTTTGGCAATAAAACAGTTCATACTGGCGGTCGTACTTTTTCCTTGATTTGACAGGTAGGATATTTATTACAACGTTGTTAGCATTTTCCGTTAATTTAGGCGGGGTATTTGACAGGTTTTCATCCTCTGAACTGTCCATATTTTAAAACTAACTACACAAAATATAGCAGTAGTGCTAAACAACACATCAACACTGAGTAGAAGTTCTCACGTTAAAACTGAGGTTATTTATGAATATTACAAATAACTTAGGTGTATTGTTGAGGAAACGGGATTGCCAACTTCAAAACTCGGCAAACGAAAAATACTCTCCGTGTACATATACTGTCAATCATCTTCATGAATAATTACTTCCTTTTTCAACTTTAAAACGTTGTTTTGTTGTTTATTTTTGTTATTATACATTGTAGTATTAATCTAACCTACATACGAGACATTTCCTGTATATTATAAATCAATTCAAATAAACTTAACCTAAATTTTGTTTTGTCCGGTTGCCATTGGGAGTGAGCAAAGTAGTGGGCAAAGTGAAACTGTTGAGAAATCAGCTGTTTTGCAAACTAATTTAAATGAACAAAATGCCACTTTGTCAACAACTGTAGACAAAAGTTATTTACAACACACCGTCTTCCCGTAGCCGAGGTAATCTATACGTAAGCATGATAACAGCACAAACATTAGAATACAGTACAAACATGAAATTTCATATAAAGAACTTTTCAAAGTTTATAAAAATCAGATATTTCTAAATAGTTGCTTTTTTAAAAAGAGTTTTTCATCATATCTCGTGCGTGATTCAAGATATAACGCACTAAATTAGAAACACAATTTTCAGTTTTCATTTCTACATGTAATATCAATATCACCACTCTACGACGACAAATAGCCAAGTTAGTTTTAATTCGCTATCTATCTAATCCTAATCTCTCAAGGAAATGTGATATTCGTATAATAAGGACTTTCAGACGTTCCTAGTCATGAACACATTTAATACATCATCTACGAGGCCAGATAGGGTGACTTCCACAATTGATAAGTTCAGAAAAAAAGGTTACAACCTTACGCTTCCTGATAAGATCTCTTGATCTTCTAATACAATTTAACATTTCTTACAAGGTCCAAGAAACGAACTTTTAGCTATTACATTCAGATCATTCACATTTATTTTGGATCTTATTGTATTCAATTTCAAAATAGAGCTGTCCAACTACCACAATGGTGTCCAAAAATGTATTTTTATTACATTATAAATTTAATTAAACTTTGTGCTTTATAAATCAATCAATTTAAGACTTTAAGTTAATACGTTGGATGGTATAATTAATTAATACAATTTACATTCAGGTTTTACAATTTTAAATAAATCAGAAGTCATCTGAATATATGGCTGCGTTGTAGGTATTAACGTCAAGCCAAGCTCAAAGGTTTATAAGGAGAGGAGCGATAATCCTTACGACTTAGGACGGACTCGGATCACAATATGACGTACATTATTCCAACTCCCTTCAGAGGATTTACTTCCTCCTTTGATCTTAAACACAATAATAGCGACGATATTAGCATTCCCATTACTTAAGATTAACTCCATACGTGTTTCAACATTATTATCTTTTACCTTAATAAATCGTTCGAGATGAAATAATTTTTATTGAAAGAGAAAAGTTTGGTTTAGGAAAACGTCTCCCACTACAATGTTAGGGGAAACGCATTTGAACAAATCACAGGTTTCTGAATGGTCACACATCATCTTCTTACAAATAAATCAAAGTAAAGAACATCAAAAACAAAGTATATTCGTCGAATACTCATAGCCTCAGAGTCAAAAAACAAGAGTTAGTGAAGAGAGACCTGGTAGTAAAGATGAAAGTAGGGATCATTGAACGAAGACAAAGTGAAAAAAGGTGTAGATCTACCTAGGACAACCGGGATTACCACGTCTACAACCACTATAGGATTAGCTCTTGAAGGTAAAGCGAGATGCATTTCCTCCTGTGTAAATAAGATCTAAATTATATAACACCAATTATATTCTCTGTTTGAAGTTATTTGTTAATGATGGAAGTTCAATTTTAATATTATGCATTTTTCGTACATTTGCCATCATTTGTGTGTTAAAAATTAAAACACGACGTTTCGGGAATAAGAATCAATTATCGTTATCAAGTGACTAAAAACTAAAGAAACATGAAACTAGAAACTAAGCCTATGTAAGAACTCAAATTAAATAAGAATACCACCATACTTCATATCTAAGCATGCACATAAACCTGTTAAATCGCCACAAGGGGTTGTAACCCGCTCTCGTGCTAGGAAGCTTAATACAACTAACAATAGGCCACTCCCCTAATAGTCTGTCACGCCTTCTGGACCACGTCACTTGTTGCTGTATCTTTGATACAACAACAACACGTATTTGAATTTAGTTGTGTGTTTACCTTGATTGTGTTTTTTGACTTCTCAGTTTTAGATCTGAGATATTAAGGTTGGTGGTATTCTTATTTAATTTTTCTTCTTACATAGGTATAGTTTCTAGTTTCATGTTTCTTTAGGTTTTAGTCACTTGATAACGGGAATTGATTCTTATTCCCGAAACGTCGTGTTTTGATTTTTAACACACAAATGATGGCAAATGTCCGCAAAATGCATAATAATAAAACCAATTATATATTGCCCAGTTTATAGTACATTTTAAGAACTGTTTACGTTTTACCAGTTTTGAAAATTAGGGTATTCGTTACAGCAACAAAATAAAACCATCTGAACGATTACCAAATTTTTATTTGTTCTACCAAACACTCAGAGACGAAATTAATCTATGATTACGTGTAATAGAAATGTAATAGAAATTTAATAGTTGCTGGTTCACATCACCATAGACAAAAATTAACAACTTTATGGAATTAAACACTATTTGTCCCTTAGTAATAAATTGTATACGCAAAATGACAGCAGTAGTTTTATTGTTGTACATTTTATTAAGTTAGATGAGCTTTTATGCTGTACTAATAAAGGTAGCCATTATATGAGTCGTTTTGTGAAGTGTTGAATATATATTAATTATTGCATTTTTGTTTAAAGGGATAATTTTACTTTGTTTTTTAAATTTTGTTTCTTGATTTATTGGCGGTTTGCATTTAATAGAGTAAGGCTGTGCTATTATTGAAAATAAAAAACATTGTACTAAAATACCGCTTTTAATAAAAACAAATTTACTAAAAAACAGTTATAATTATTCTAGAATGAAAGAAAAACCTAAAAAATAAACAAACGAAATAAACCTACTGGTTACTTTCTATTTAAAGTGAAAGGATGTTTGTACGGACAACCAACTTTTTCGTTATGGCTAGTAATGTAAACTCCCATTAAATTAAACAAACAGCCAACTTAAAGTGGAACGTAGTATAGAATGTAGTTTAAAAAGTGGCCACTTGAAGTTACCGAATTATGGACGGCTAATAAATAAAAAGTGTACACATATTGAACAATCTTTCTGACGCAAAACTAAACACCATACAAGCATAAAATATAAAGAGAAGATTAAAATTGGAAACATTAACTTATTTTCTAATTTCATCACCAACTTTTCTTATGTAGAGAGGCATTTATTTGTATCTGTCAGATAATAATACTTTTAGTTTTATCAATAGGTACCAAGAGGAAGAGATTGTAACAATAACTCACAATGGACTTGTATATGTGACACACATGGGCTCAGCAGATGAAGGGCAGTTTATAGGACAACCCAACCACTTGAAATTTATAAATTTCACGTCAATCGGAATGTCTGCTCTAGAAAATGGGTGAGTGAAAAAGTATTTTAAGTAAATAGACAAGGAGATTTCAATCTTAATATAGTTCAGATATGTTCTTAACACCTCGGGAACCAATATTTTATTGATATGACGACAATATCCGTAAATTATAAATACAAATTAAGTAATTTTTTATTGTAACTAAATTTTTTAAAAAGCACCTAGGAGAAAAGATTTACTTATTGTTTTATGTAAATGACATATTATTAGATTTCTTATTACGGCTATTTAGAAGAAAACAAAAATTTGTATATAATCTACCAAAAACCTGAAAAAAAAACACTCCAGACAAATACTTTATAAAAAAAATTTTGACAAAGAAACAATACGAAAATGTTTAAGTTAATTTTGGAATTACATCCTTTTATTGTAGCATAACATTCCTTCTGTTTATTTTTAACTTCTCTTTGTAAAAGTTAAATTCATCCAACAACTTTGCTAAACTTCGTTTGATTTAAACTTCTATTAAATATTTAAAGAATAGTTAATATTTCGGAAAGTAACAGAGCACGTTTTGAATTAATTCTAATGGAAATCATTAAATAACTGTTTAATCATTCACTATTAATACATGTTCGTTTTATATTAGTAACTTTGTAAATGTTATTGGTGATCTTTCCAACCTTCTGTTCTTTCTTAAATAAAACAAAACCAGAAGGTTTGTTGTAATTTATATTTAAATTTCGAACATCGTTTGTAATATAATAATTTGTTTGAATTTAGGTCACAGTAAATTAATCAGAAAATATCAAAACATTTTAACGCATCTATAATGTTCACTCCAAACAACGATGAATCAAAAACTCTCCATATAAGTAATAGTGTTCAAAGAAGAAGGTATTAAGCCTTCGTGAAATAGTTATGGAAGGTTTCCAGAACTACAACACACAAATTGACAGCTTTCACTCAGTCTCAAAACATCTACTTCTCAAGCTCCAGTAGACTTCCTGTACGCTCAGAGAATATTGGTTAATAATTCCCTTAACATATACAGTTTTGAATAGAACTAACTATTTATTCTCTCACGTGATTGGAGACGAAGTTCATTGTTGACCTTGAATGAAATAAGTGTGTATACCGTCATAATATATACAACTAGCATTATTACACTCCGTGTAACAGTGAGAATAAAATCATTTCTAAATATTTAAAACTTAATTTTATAAAACTTTATTTAAGTAATTCAAATTGAAAAAAAAAAAGTTGAACTACATCTCACTGATATTTACTACACCAAATATAACTATAGATTTATTTCTTTGTACCAAAAAGGAATCTTAGTACTCCAATATTGCTTAGTACTATGTTCTGGTAGTTCAGTAGTTATGGACGTCATAATGGCACTTGACATCAAAGGATCGAATACCACACAGGACAAAGATTTACGCCTTGCAGTTTTGTTTCTATCTAACCTGTGACATGGAAGAGGGGAGAGAACTCTATAAATAAATGATGGTTGGTTTGAGGGGAAGTTAAAGACGTCTACTTAATTAAAAAAAACTGACGAATGCTAATATTTTTAATAAACTAAATTTTTAGTTCGTAAAAAATAATCGTTAAATAGATTATCTGTTTCAATTATTTCAGCTTAAACCAGTGTTTTACTTCCTATGCATGCACATATATCATTAGGTAAAATGACTATAGTTTATACAAATTATACTTTGAATGTTTACGAACAATTCCCCTTCCTACTTCACCAGTTTATCTTTACATTTGGTTAAGTAAGCAGTAAAACTCCAGACGGTTGCATAAATGAGTTTCGTTCTGGCGAGGCTCGTCTACAATTTTCTTTTTATTTCCCTACTTCGTCAAACACTCTAAAACATTTAAAGACAGTGTTTGTAAGAACAGGCTTGATTAGGACCTTACAATGAAGATGCAAGGATCTAAACTTCCCTGATTAAAATGTGTAAACCCAGACCCCTTTTCAAAGTTTAGGCATAACGTTTTATTTCTAGAGTAAGCTAAACAGAACAGAGTTTGACACTTGTGTAGTAATTTAATGGGAACGAGTGTTTTATTTTTACTTTTTTATGTCTGCATCTCTATGAGTTTATTTTAATATTTTCATAATTGTAAATACAATCTACACTTTTTCACAAATTGTCTTGGGTTACACTAAACTCTTTCCTCTTTCTTATTAGACCACACTTCTTCTGCTATCATCTACTATTTCAACCAAAATTGTATGAATCCTAGTTGTTAAAAAATGAGATTAATATCAAACTAACCATTTGTAAAATGTTTTCATTATATATCAGAAAGATCTCACTAAATGGCAATAAATACAATTATATCTCAATAAATAGACCAATTAGTAAATCCCAATAAGTCGGAACGATCAAAACATATTTTGAAAATCATCCATTAAACTCTTATTCTTCTTCTTCCAATGGCACCTTCTGGCTCACGCCATCTTGGTTCTTGCCTCCCAATAAAGTCCAGGAAAGTCCCTTCGTCCTTGCTTCTCTCCGTCCAGACCCCTGCAGACCAGTAGATGATCCTTGTCCACAACATACATGGAGTCCAATTCTTGTGAGCAAATTGTGCACTTGTCAGAGGTTAGTATTTTCATTCTGCATAAATGGTTGGCAAGACAATCGTGACCAGTAGCTAATCGGAAATTTGCTACAGACACATTACGTGGAAGCATCCTATTTTCTTTGAAAAGCTCAAACGGATCATAAGCTTTGCCCTGCAGTTTATTCCTCATATCATCAACAAATCTCTGCTGTGAGGTTGTTTTTAGTTTTCGTATAATTGCTTGCAACGTCAGGGCACCTGCTGGTTTTTGGATAATTCTTGTTCCTCTCTTCGCCAAATCATCTGCTGCCTCATTCAACCACAAGCCCACGTGAGCGGGAACCCACAGTATTGTGATATTGTTAACACTATTTCTTACTATTTTATAGTTATGTCTGATATTCTGTAAGTAAATTAAACTTATCATTGTAATCGGCGTTTATTAAAATGTTGGAAAGACTATTTCAGTTTGATTATCTCCCCCTCCCCCTAAAATTGGTTTTTAAATGGGAAAATCTCTTTACTATCAATGCCTTTAAAAAAAATAATACAATTAAAACCCTTCCCCTTAGAATAATCTAATAAAACGAAAGTCAGAATTGGATAAATTATGGTAGAGTGACCTAATAGTCAAAATAAGAGAGAGCGGTCTTGGGGTAAACCAAGACTACATAAAACAAGGTGTAGATCCAGCTAGGAGCTTTGGGATTGCTTGGTACGTACTCATTATAAGTGAGCCCGTGAGAATCAGATTATTAAAAAAACATTTCAGAAACAATGTTTTGACCTGTAATTTTTAAACCGATGTATTTCTTAAATTGTGTAAAAATCTAGAGATTTATTTTGGTTTTTAAATAATATTTGTATTTGAAATGTGTAAAGATCATCCAACAACAAATGAGGTAAATTGTAGAGAAACAATATATTCTATAGTCGAAGCATTTCAGCATGCAATTTGGATGTCGAATAAAGGTTTTATTTTATATGAGAAAAATCATGATTTCGCTTGGAAATTTGTGATCACTAATACCAAACTTTCTTGCATTTACACGTGTTTCATATTTCTACACATTCTTTTTTATAATATTTTCTATATTAACCTTAAAGTAGTAATTCGTACTTAGTTTTTGCGATGTACATAAAGAAGAGGATTTGACAGAAGTTTAACCATTTACTAGCACTAACCTACTGTAAAGTTCTTTATTATTTTGAATATTTGTCGAACAGTTTTGAAATAAATGCATGAATATACATGTACAGAAAATATCTTTGTACATTTTTTAAAAATTAATCACTTGTAGTCAAATACAAAAAGTTTCTACAGTACGAATATAAAGTAAATGTGTCTTGTGACTAAAAAAGTGTTTCCAATTGAAAGTTCTATGTCTTATTTCGTATGGTTGACCTCAATAGAGAGCTGAGCAAATCATCTATAACATTATATAAACTGATACAATAATAGAATTATCCCAATATACCTAATTTAAAAAAAAATAATAAATTACCCACTAATTAGAATATAGAATCTTATGTTTTAATAATATCAAAACTGATATCAAACAAAAACTATTCATGCGTTTCCAACGCTTTTTTTTCAATGTAAACATAGTTTCCCGCCGAGTAACTACTCTACCACGTTACAATTCGGATATTAAATATGATTGGAAACTTTGACTGAAGGAAAATGAATAAAGTTTGTAATGTCAGATATCGATGATTGTCCAAATAAATTCTGATTGACTAACTATGTATTCGTTTTCACTTTTCCTGTCCGGCGTCAAATAGCAACGCTTGTTGAACGAAGTCTGACTTTGTCACAAATCACTTTCAAAGTTAAATTAAATACAATTACTTTAAATTTATTTATTTCACCTCAAATTTTAATAATGTGTGATAACATTTAATCCTAACATTACTTATAATAAATCTGCACCAAACTACTTATCCTAACATAACCCAACCTAACCTTCGCTAATTGTTTGTTTGTCCATATTGAAAATAAATAAAAATATTCTTTTTCGTAGTTTAACGCTTGTAGCAATCAGCTACATGTGCTTATTGTTCTCCCACTCAAGATAAGATTGATTTATATTAGAGGCCAAAGTTAAAGGTAAAGGGTCCAGGTAGACCGGGACAACCCTAATCATGTGTTGTCAAAACATTCGTATTGTTGTGAACCCAAGCGCCTAATCACCCGGATGCCACCGATCATTAGCACCGATTCCATTAAAGTAAGCGGCAAGTCTTTTGTAATAACAATTCAACGGAGCATCGTGGAACGATGATTCAAGTTTTGTAATAAAGGTCTTAACCAGGTGAGAAAAATGACCCGACTCTTAATTATATGGAACCAGCAGTCCAATTTATAGCATTTGTATTGGACC